>PVIY010031111.1:0-30285 GCA_004026745.1 Myrmecophaga tridactyla | reverse complement strand
TTCCTTTTGGGTCCGCTTTCCTGAATGATACCTGATACAGATATTAATATTTAGAATAATGAGTGTAAAGTGCTTGGCAATAAAAGTAGTCATAGACATTATTAAACAACAACACAATAACAATACAATATGGTGAGCGTGAAGCTTGGGAAACCTAAAAAGTGAGACAGGACAAAGAAGGTGCCATTTTAACCAAGGCTTGAGGCAAGGGAACAAATCCAGGTAGAGAGAAAAAAAAAATCCAAGTAGAGAGAAATGAGCAGGCGTGTGTTTCTCTCAATGTCCGGTTGTGTCATTTGCAAGATATAACGCTTGTGAAAAAATCTTTTCCATGATAGTTCCAGATATGACATGGATTCTTGCAGTATCTTCAACACTCATTATAAGGAATGTTTGCATTGAATTAAGGTTGGGCACAAGGGACTCAAGAGGTAAGTCCTGTAGATCAGGGTTTAGTTTGGCTTGCGCAATGTTTTTTTAGAAAGATTTAGAAATCATTTTGGAAAATACACTCACAATTTTTTATAACACCAAAAGATTTTGCATAAAATACAGAGCCTGTATTGAGCCCATATTTCTCAAGGTAACAACTGGCTCTCATCGTTCTGTAAGGTCCCACCTCTCAGGCTGTGAAGGCCTCTGCAGCACACACACTGCCTCCATTATTTACATCATCTGCCTTAACCCCATGGGTATCAGGTAGGCCCTGTCCTAGACAACTCTCCGTGTCTTACCTCCTTTGGTCCAACAACCCCCATCCTCACGGAGGCAAATTGTTCCTATGATCACTATCTGAACTCTATCTCCTGGAATTTCATTTATTTATTTATTTTATTTTATTCATCTTAACACTATACAAACACAAACATTCTTACCATATGATCATTCCATTTGTGATATATAATCAATAACTCACAATATCATCACATAGTTGTATATTCATCATCATGATCATTTCTTAGAACATTTGCATCAATTTAGAAAAAGAAATACAAAGAAAACAGAAAAAAATTCATGCATACCATCCCCCTTATCCCTCCCTTTCATTGATCACTAGCATTTCAATCTACTAAATTTTTTTTAACATTTGTTCCCCTTATTATTTATTTATTTTTAATCATTTATTTCTATTACTAGCCAAATCCCCAGACTACTATAATTGACTGAATTTTCCTGTTAATCTTACTCACAAGTCACAAAATAACTGAATACATTTCTCTGAAATGTGGTTGTCATGAAAGACTGACAGTAATTAACTTCTAAATAAATATTGAAATAAGAGAACAGTTAAATATCCCCAACGCAATGGATTCATGCCTAAATCCTACTTTTAGCAGCTAGACTTCCATTCTCTGAGCTGAAAGCCGTTTTACCACTGATTTTGCCATTAACTCTATTATAGAGTATCTTTTTGACAGTTTTGGACTTTGGACCCAAACCTACAATTTACAGTTCACTCCTCCCTCATTTTAGCACGTTTTAGCAATCTCGGCAATTCGCCACTGTTCACTCACAGGTATAACCTGTTATCCCACAGGGCCTGTACACTCCTCACGAGAATCTCTGATGAAGCTAAGCAAACAACAGTTGGGGAATTTGATGGGGCTCAGCATGGATATGCTGAATTGAAATTCATATGATAGCAAGATGGTTTTCTGTATCTATCTCGCTAAAAAGCCAGGTGGTGACATAGCAGCTAATATATGGTCTAGACAGTGAGGATGAAAGGAAGGCAGCATAGCTAGGCTCTTTCAAACTGCCTAGGTTCAAATTCTGCCTCACTACTCGATTGGTTTCTTTATCTATAAAATGTGGATTTTAATGAGAATAACCTCAGAATTGTTGTGAGGATTACAAGTAAAATACTTAGCACAGGGCTTGGCATACAGTATATACAAAATAATTGCTAGTCTTGTGTTCTAGTTTGCTAGTTGCCGGAATGCAATATACCGGAAACAGAATGGCTTTTAACAAGGGGAATTTAATAAGTTGCTAGTTTACAGTTCCAAGGCCGAGAAAATGTCCCAATTAAAACAGGTCTATAGAAATGTCCAATTTAAGATACCTTGGTTCAAGAAGGCCAATGACGTTCAATGTTTCTCTCTCAGCTGGAAGGGCACATGGAGAACGTGGTGGCTCTACCAAAAAGGGGACTCTCTCCAAAATGTTTCCTCTTTTAAAAGATTCCAGTGAGCAACTCCACCTTCAGTGGGTGGAGACACATCTCCATGGAAATCATCTAATCAAAAGTTACCACCCACAGTTGGGTGGGTCACATCTTCATGGAAACAACCAAAATGCTTCCACCCAGCAATACTGAATGAGGATCAAAGGACATGGCTTTTCTGGGGTCCACCACAGATTCAGACCAGGACATCTTGTTACCTGGAATTCCAGTGCATACTCTGGGGAGATCTCCTGGAGGAGGTAGGTTTGAACAAATATGGATCACTTTCAACAACCAGAAATGCTGAACTGTTTTGATGTTCTGTTTCTATGTAGATGAGTTGTCAGAATGGGCCTTTCTGGTAAGGGGACATCTGAGAAGATGTACATGAAGTGAAGAATGGAGTGTGCCACACAAATATCTCGGGTAAGAACACTCCTGGTAGTGGGAGGTTTGAGGATCAAAAAAAAGGCCAAGGACGTTAGAGTAGAATAAGCAAGGAGAACAGTGGTGGGCGAGGTGGCTGTACTCTGTGAACCAGACATGCCACAGACAAGAAGGATTTTTTACTTCATTCAGAGTGAGATAAGGAGCTACTGAAAGGCTTAAATAGTGGCTAGACATGATCTCATTCACGCTGTTTTCTTTTAAAAAATATTTCTTTATTTTCAGTTGAAAATTATACATAAACTAAAAATCATTTTAACCATTTTAAGTGGACAATTCTTTGACATTAGGTACACTGGCAATACTGCGTAACGTTCACCACTATTTCCAGACTATTTTCATCATCCCAAACTAAAATTCATACACATTTAAGCAGTAACTCCCCATCCTCCCTTCTCTCCCTGGAACCACTATTCTACTTCTTCTATCTATGGATTTGCTGATTCTAAGCATTTCATATGAGAGAAATCATACAGTATTTGTCCTTTAGTGTCCGGCTTATTTCCCTCAACATGATTTTGTCAAGGTTCATTCATGCTATATCATGTACCAGCACTTCTTTTTTTTCTCAGTAGAATAATATTCCCTTGTATGCACATACCACCTTTTGTTTTTCCATTCACCTGTTGATGGATACGTGGGTTACTTCTACCTTTTGGCTATTTTGAATAATGCTGCAATGAACATTGGTGTTCAAATATCTGTTTGAGTCCCTGCTTTCAAATCCTTTGGGTTTATACTTAGGAGAGAAATTGCCAGGACACGTGGTAATTCCATTTTTAACTTTCTGTGGACCAAAGTTTTCCATACTGGCTGTATCATTTTTAAGGTCTTCAGCTCTGTTTGGTTCCTTTTCACAATTTCCACCTCTCTATTGATATTCTTTTTGTGTTCATCTATTGTTCTCTCGATTTCCTTAAGTTCTTCAAGCATTTTTAGGCCCATATTTTAAAACTCTTTGTCTGGTATGTCCCAGTTCTGGGCCTCCTCCTTGATGGTTTCTAATGTTTTAATCTTCTCCTTTGTCTGGATCATCACTTCCTATTTCTTTCTGTTTTGTAACCTTTTGTTATACCCTGTACATTTTGATATTTTAATATGTTAGTATTGGAATTTAAACTCTGAGGCATCTGTTCCTTGAGTTTGTCTCCAGCTAGTATTAAGACAGAGCTTTCCTTGATTGTCAGATGCTAGTAAAAAAATTAAAAATTAAAAAAAAAAGGAAAGGAAAAAACCCCACCATCTTTCCCAGTCTTTGCAGATTGGGCTATGGGAGAGTGGTTTCTTTCAGGGCTTATCCATACAATCAATTTAGAGAGTAACTCAAGGTCAAAGCCCAAGGGACTCCCTGAAATTTTCTGTGTGTGAGTCTAGTCTTGAGCATTCTGTAGGAGAGTTCTGTGACCTGCTTTCTACATGCATAGCAAGTTGTAGGATGGATAGTCCCTCAGGCCACCACTAGAGAGATTGTGCCAGACGTATCTACTCCCAACACGTGCATGAGGGTTACTCTGCTCCCTCCAGAACCAGGACCAGGAATCTACATAGGGAGTGCGGGCCAGCTCTGTAAACAACCAGTGAGGGGTGGAGAAGGAGCCAGCCAGGGCACCAGGAAAGCCAACTGCTTTTAAGTAGCCTGTTTTCTTGATTTGGCACTTGCTTTGTTACTGCAGTTCTTTAAACATTTTCTGGAATTTTGAGAAAGCTGTTTCTGCCAACTTTTGCTATTGCACAAAGCTTCCATGGGGGAATGGAGTACCGAAGTCTCCCTCCCCACAGTGGTCCTGCATTTTTAACAAATTTGCAAAGTAAATACAATCTGGAAATGAGACAATCTCTCAACTTTTGAGTTCATGCAAAATAAATTAATATAAGGGTTATCCTTCTTTTGGATTAAAGGAGTTGAAAGTTGAAAGTGAGATGTAATTCCATAATATTAAGCATTTGGTATATTTTTATGTCTGTAATTTTCTAATTGAAATATGAATGCCTTGAAAAATTGGGCTACATCTTTTTTCCTTCCTTCCTTTCTTCCTTTCTTCCTCCCTCCCTCCTTTCTTTCCTTCCTTCCCTTTTTAAAAAGAAAATTTAGAATATGTTTTACATATAAATGTGTTCAGCAAGTTACTTTAGATGTTGAACCACAGTTCTTAGCTAGGGGTGATTTTGCCCCCAGGGTTACATTTGGCAATGTCTGGAGACATTTTTCATTGTCACATATGGGGGGGGGGGGCATATCTGGTAGAGGCCAGATATACTGCTGGACATCCTAAAATGTACAGGACAGCCCCTACAACAAAGAATTATCTTGCCCAAATTGTCAATACTTCTGATGTTGAGAAACCCTAATGCAGAGGAAGAGGAGAACATAGCACCAACTGATCAAGGTTCTGTACCCTCAATTAAGAAACAGATCAACAAAAATACCCAGCATGTTTTCAGCACCTTTTCTGGGACGCAGTTCAGACTAGAAGGACTTATGGCTGGTGCTCTTCAACTGGACAGTTGCAGATAGTAACAAGGATGATAGCAGTGCACAACCAACTGGCCACACTCAGGGAATGAAGTGCTGTAGTAACGGGATGCTGCTATGGGTTTGTTCTCTGCAGTACTGGTTGACTAGTTCCTTGAGCAGGTGAATTCAAGTCATTTCAAGTTACTTTTAAGTTGTCATCTTCTCCAGACAGGGCAAGATCCTTTCTGGAGCTATCCTGAAGAACAGAGGAAGTGCTTCTGCATCTGAGTGGCCCAGGGTGTCTTGCCTCAACTACCAGGAAACGTACCAGGAAAAGAAAACCAACAACTGATCAAAGTCAGATAATCATCATAAAAATGTATACAGATTTCATATGTGTGTTAGGTCCCAGGCTGTTTATTTCCTCTTGCTGATACTGTGTAATTCTGGACACTACCACAAAGGCAATCTCCAGACTTGGGTTTCAGCTTCAATTCTGAATGGAGAAATTCATATGTGCATGAATCTCAGTGAGAAGAAGCATGGAAGATTCAATTTTCCAATGAAAAGAGGAAAATGAACATGCATTATTAATCATGATATAAAGAATATAAATTTCTGGGCATATAAAGTAACTAAGTCTTCACTGTTTCCAACCACTATTCACGAATGTTTTTAGTTAATACACTTGTTTTATTTGTGCCCAAAGGAAAAGAGAAAAGAGAGGAAAAGGAAAGAGAAAGGGAAACAAGAATAAAAGAGAAAGAGAAAAAAAAGAAGAAAAACCTTAGAATGACATGTGTGAGTCATTTTCATTTATCCAAGTAGATGGTTCCCTAATGGCTAGTTTTATTGATTTCTTCTAAACCTATGTGCCTGGATAATTTCTTCTTAAGATTAAATTACTAGAAGTGGAATGGAATTGCTATATCATATAATCAGCTCATTACAAATACTGATAAATATTTCGAAGCTGCCCTTCCTGGGTGTTGTCCCAGTTTCAAATCCTATCTACTAGTAATGCAAGAAACTGTTTCTCTTTTCTTGGCAATACTGGCTTTTTCAAACTTTAAAATTTTTCTCAGTATGAATAGCAAAAATAATACCTCATATCTTTTTCATTTGCATGTATTTAATATCTTCTCATATGGGTTGTGGCTATTTGCATGTCTTTTTTTATGAATTACCTACAAATGTCCTTTGTCCATTTTCTCTTGTTTTATCTTCTATGCTTTGAAAGAGCTCTTTGTAGCTTCAGGATAGTATTGTTTTTCCTTTCATATAGGTTCTCAGCTTTTGTCTCAGGTTGTAGACATTTTAAGGTGGATATATTCTTATATATTCAATTGTTTCCATTCCTTTTACTTTCCTCTAAGAAAATATGGAGGAAAATTGGCCAACTTCTCATTTATTTGTTTATTTATTCATTCAAGAAATTGACATCAAGTGCTTTCTATGAATCAGGGACTATTAGGTCTATAAATGTAATGATGAGGAAAACAGCTATAACATGAGAGATTAAAATCTATCAAAAAACTGATAGTAATGTGATGATAATAATAATTTAAAAATAAAAAACAAAGCAAAAATCTCAGGAATACGTGTAAAAGGAAATGTTCAGGACCTCTTACAATTTTGGAAAACTCCAAAATTTAACTGAGGAATGTAAAGAAAAGCTTAAATAAATGGAGATGTACTGTGTTCCTGGATGGGAATTGTTACCCTTATAAAGATGTTAATTCTAATTTGGGGGATCATGAAAAATGATTAAAATTTTATCTATAAGATTAAGTAAATGAAAATACCCAAGAAAAGTTTCATAGAAAAGAGTATTAATAGGAGATTAGCTCTATAAGACTTTAAAGCAATTACAATCCCTCAGAATTTAAAATGATTTGGAAAAGAGTTATTGAATAAATGGTATTAGGTTGACTGAGTACTTATTGTGGAAAAATCTAAAATAGAACATTACATTTTACACTTATTTAGAATCTAGAAAGATTTAAGATTTTTAATGAATATAAAAAATTATAGAAGCACTGGAAGAAAATAGAAAAGAATATTAATATATTTTAAGGAGCAAGGCAGGCTTAAAAATATAAAATGAAAGAATAACATAACATAACATCTACAATGTAAAAATATGGAAACATAAAAAAGTAAAAGATTTTTTCACTTGGAAAAATATAAAATTCAAATACAAATTTAGAAAGCACATGCGCACACATGCGTGTGTGTGTGTGTACATAAGTGGCGGTGGAATGGGAATTTGTAATATCCTTAATTTGTAAAACGTTCTTCATATCAGCTAGCAACAGATAAATCCTTGGTAGAAAAGTGGTCAAAGGACCATATGGGAAATGTGCACTCATATGCTTACCAATGAGGAGACTATAAACTCTGGGAATACACTTAAGCTGCCTGAAATTTAGTAGCTTAAAATAATGAACGGTTATTATCTCACAATTTTTTTGGATCTAGAATCTGGGCATTGCTTATCCTCTGTTTCCTGGGGTTATGGGTCTACCACGCTGCAGTTAAGGGGTTGGTTGGGGCAGCAGCTATCTCAAGGCCCAGCTATGGGAGGATTCATTTCCAGCTCACTCACATGGCTATTGATAGGTCTTGGGTCCCAGCTGGCTGTTGGTGGGAGACAGCTGTCCAGCCCATACTCTAGGAGAGGGGCATGAATACCTAAAGTGGAGCTCATTGGGTGCCATCTTAGAAGCTGATTACCACAGGTGACAATTTGACAATGCCTATCAAAAGAATAAACAGTGTACATTTTTTGACATATCAGTTCTAATTCTCAGAATTATCTTAAGGAAAAAATTGCATGAGTGCCCAAAGATAGGAATGCAAGAATGTTTTCAATGGGATGGTATTTCGGTTTGCTAAAACAGCTGAAACGCAATATACCAGAAATGGACTGACTTTTACAAAAGTGGTTTATTAAGGTACAAGTTATAATAATCCTAAGGCCATGAAAATTTCCAAATTGAGGCACCAACAAGAGGATACATTCTCTAGGAAAGCCAGCATCTGGGCTCCTCTGTCACACGGGAAGGCTCATGGCGCTATCTGTTGACCCTCCGGGTTGGTTTCAAAATGGCTCTCTCAGCTCCTATGGGTCCTTTTCGCTTCTGCTGGGGGTGCTTTCCTTCTGCATCTCCAAACTATCCATGTCTAGGCATTGGCTCTCTGTATCAGCTCTGCCTCTTTCTCTCTCTGTGAGCTCTTTTAAGGACTCCAGATAACTAAGACACCCCCCCCTTGAATGGGTGGAGTCACAGCTCCATCAAATCAAAAGGTCCCACCCACAACTGCGTGTGCCATATCTACACAGAAACAACCTAATCAAAAGGTCCCACTCAAATAACAGATCTGCCCCTGCAAAATTGGATTCAGATTAAAAGAACATGGCTTTTTGGGGGTACATAATAGTTTCACACCAGCACGGATGGCATCTAATAGTACAAAATTGGAATAATCAAATGTCAAAAGACTCATTTAAATAAGTTATGCTATAGCTATATTATAGAACAATATGCAGCAATTAAAAGTTTATACAAACATGTCTGAAATATTACTAATAAAATATAAAATCAGATTTAAAATCATCTTTAAAATATGTACCTTTTATAAAGTCGTAAATATACATGCAGGAAAAAGCCTGGAATGAAAGATGCAGAGATGCTAACAATTCTTTGAAGTGAAGGGGATATAGGTGCTTTAAAATTCTCCTCATTCAGCTTACTTATATGCTTGATACTTTCTACAATGAACATATTATATTTTGTAGCAAAAGTGAGCTGATCCTTTTCCCAAAATGTGAGAAAGCCAGCTTTACTTGGTAATAGTCACATTGCACATTTGCACTGCTCGGGTTTTCAGCAGCACTGGCAGTCCCTCCTCTCACCGTCAGTCCCCACCTTCCCGGGAGCTGCCCCGCTGCCAGAACACAGCATGATCCTTTAAGAACTGAACCCAGACTTTCCTCCCTTTCTTGGGGCCTCTGGAGAAGATTCCACTGGGGCTTCCTCTTCGAGGGCTTTAGCCCCAGCAGTGGCACCCCAGCCCAGCCTCCTGGGGGAGGGAGGTTGTGATTGTTTTCCAGGCATAGGTGAGCTGTACCCGTAGAGCATGGCCAACAAGCATGAAAGGCCACTGTCTCCGACAAGGACTGCTGCTCTCCAGAGCCTTCCCCCACGACTCCCGCATGGTGTCACAGTGACGCTGTCCTGTCCTGCCAAGGTGACTCTGCTAGTGACAGACAACACTGATGTATAAACTGTTACCGCTCCTTTGAAATGTTAAACATAATATTTTTGTCTTTGGATCACACCGCTCATTTTCAATTAACAGATGAGAATTAGAATAAGTTACATTCATCTGAATTATCAGGTCCTCATTTCTGTGGGGTTATTTATACTGAAACATCTAATTGGGCATGGTTTATGCATGGGCAATAATCAATATATTCATTCCCCACTGAACTGGGAATCAAATCCCTGTTTGAAGGAATGATTTATATGTATTTTATGGGTTCATTATATAAAGCAAGTGAAAACTGTGGCTGTGCAATATTACCAAAATACTTCTTAGAAGGAACTGTGATTCTTTTATCAGATGAAATGTAATTAAATTCATGTACTATAAAGGAATACAGAAAACAGTTTTATTCTTTTCCGAATGGAGTTATTAAAACTGGAGAAATACCTATATTTAAGGTAAAATGCTTTAAAAACTAATCCCAAGGAGTAGAATTCTTAATATGGCAGGTAGTTAGAATGTGAAGTTATTCCTAGCCAGGCCTCCCTTAAGCCCCATCCCCCAAGCCTTTTATCTGATTCTGAAAGTGCCTCTGATATAATTGGGTTTCTTAAAACCTGTTTCTCTCACTGGACATGATTGTGAACCAAGAGGACTGAACTGGGAAAATAATTAATTTTAATGAGAGAGACATTGGAGAAGTTGGAGTGGCTCCCTTCTGTTCTCTTTGATCTAAAATAATGAATGCTCATGCAGCAAATAGAGCAGAAAGATTACATCTAGTCCTAAAGGCAGGTGTACTTCTACACAATCTGATGAAATCTTTTACAATCCATGTTCACAACTGGGTCAGCTCAACTGTGACAGAATATCCTGGAGCTCTGCATTTAAAATCATATATTTCAGCTAAGTTGTACAAAATATGCACCTCCCAAAGGTAAATGAAGGGCGTGCCCAGTTATTTCTATCTCTTCAGGTTACAGATGCAGAATTTTCTCTTTTAGATATTTAGGACTTTCTCATAATTTTTAAAGAACTTTTATATGAAGAATACCTTGTCTGCACTTTCATCTGACATCTTGAAGGACTGCGAGCTTCTGTAAGGTGAAGACAATACCAGATCCATTTTTTAAGCCCAGTACCTCTCACAGTGCTAGTGTGTATGGGCTTGTTGAAATGAATGTATGAATAAATCACTAGTAAGCCTTCCACTGAAAGGTAGCCACTGTTTACATTTTGCTTTCTCTTTTCAGACATTTTTATAAACATGAATATTCATACCAGTTGGGAGAGGAGACACAAAAATAATAAACCAACCTTGGGATCCTCACAGCTCTAAAGTTTTTCTTGGTAAGGCAAATAGTTCTGTGGGTCAAGGTGTCCGTGCAGGGCAGCTCTCTTCCAAGCAGTGACTCAGGACTCATCCTGTGACTTTCCCACCTCAACGTATGGCTTCCCTAATTGTTGCCAAAAGGAGATGAGAGAAATAGAGGTGGGAGACCAACTTTTGGTGGTGGTGTTGTTTTTTAAATAACATTTTTTTCAAACTTTTACATTAACTGTGCAATATAGAAAACTGAAAAGCAAAAGAAGCAAAGAACATAAAAGTCATCTAGAATCACAAGCAGTTTACAGCTTGACATATCCTTCTAGGCCCTGTGTCTGTATACACACAACTGAGTATGCATATTTTTATGTGGTTGAGATTACATAGAACGTATTTTGCTTTTTCACACATTATGAAAATTTACCAATTCAAAGTCCCAAGGCCATGAGTATTATGATAACCAAGAATACATGACACCAACTCAATCAGGGGGAAAAATGCTTTCTGCCTTTCTTGGGGACAAAAATTTCATAAAGGACAAAAATGGCAACAGGTCTCTATAGATAACTGGCAGAGTTACAAATACTGCATTCCCTTAATGCTCACTTTAAAATGAGACATAAAGCAATGGAGTACAATAAGTACAATGCTTCTAAGAGAATTCATTATCAGATCTATACTGAAATATTAGCAAGAATGTATGTTTCCATTGAATTATTAACAATGTTTTCCTATGGTACAGCCAAGAGATGCGCACAAACATTAATGGTTAGCATCAAAATGGAAATATGAACACATCTGCAAACATCTCTCCACCTGCATTTCCTTCTGCCCCTCTGCAGCCAACTTAGGGAACAAGTCCTGTGTATACTGCTCAGAGGTGGGTTAACAATTCCATGTCAAAGATGCTTCTTTTCTATTACTTTAACAAAAAGATATTTATAAATTCATTAATTCACTAGCTCTGCTTTTTATCATACATTGTCACCTCAAGATATTTAAAACGCTTAGATGTGAAATAGAGTGAATCTTATCCACAATAAACATAAGTATTTTACAAAAACATGCACATATAAAACTATGGTGATAATGTGAAACTGTCTTCTAGGTATAGAGATGCTAGCAAAGAGCCCCTCTGTTTGCCCTTCCTTTTCTTGCTTTTCCACCATTTCAATAACTTAAGTAAGAATTACATCCAGTTCTAAGGGCGGATTAACAAAGGGCATTCCCAGAAGACAGTCCTGCCTATAAACTAACACAAGGACATTTATATAGGGATTATTTTATTATCTCTATTTTAACATAATTTAGACAATAGGACTTGTTCTTTAATACAGTGCAATAATTAAAATGCCCACATAGTACAATTGTTGAACAATCTGAACTTGTCTAACAACTCATGGGCAGAGAACCTTTCCCTCTGTACTTTCTTCCCTACTTTCACCACCACCCTGTCAGCATATTGCTCCAAGACATCTAGTTTAACAATTCCACCCACCTCGTGCAGCCATTTAAAGTGAAAAGTGTTATTTTACATTCTCTACTTTTAACATATGTTGTGTACTTTCAAGAATCTAGGAAAACCAGATGTTTCAAATAAGGATTTAATTTTGTCTATTGCACACACAGTAGCCTGGAATAAACCACATACATGTAATAAAGGATATCATCTGAAAGTGTCTTCACAATAGGAGCATTCTAGTGAGAAGGAACCTTTCCCTTCTCACCTTTATTGATCCAACGGTTGCATCTGTGATGCCTATGGGGATCTGAACAATTTTGCTTCTACAGGTAAAATCCCACCATTTACAGAACCAAGTCTTCCTTATAAATTTTAACGCAAATTTTACAAAATGCATTCGTTTACTAATTCTACTTCTGTCATATTCTGGCAACCTCTTAACATCTAAGAAGACCAAATGATATAAAACAGGACTCCTAGGGGGGATAAGGGGTATGGGATATTTGGGGCATTCAGTTTTTATTTCTATTTCTTTCTCTGTAGTAATGAAAATGTTCTAAAATTGATCATGGTGCTGAATGCACAACTATGTGATGATGCCGTGACTCACTGTATAATTGTATTTGAAAAACCACAATATCACCATGAATGGGCAGAATATTCAGATAATGCCTGGCTTTAAACTGAACATTTTCATTCACGAATTTAAATATAAGGCTAGGGCTATCATAAAGCATCTGAGATCAACGTAGGAGGGTTATGACAGGCTGTGGGTGACACCACCTACGGCAGTTATTCTTTATCCCACAAAGAATTGGCAAGAGAAGAAAACTCTTTGACAAGAAAACTTTTTGACAAGAAGTCAGAAAGCAAGGAAGTCTCTGTCTGAAGGGAGAGCCAGAGCACCAAGTTTATTTTCTGCTAGCTATTTATCGGGTAAAGGGGCCATTTGGGGCTAAGCTATCCTTTGAACATCAGGGGAGGTTCCCGCTTGCCTTGAGGAGGTATCTTTAATTTTAAAAACAAAGCAGGAATTTTCCCATGAGTAGGAAGAGATGTTCCAGATAAGCAAATGCCAGGGATAAGCAAAGCAGACAGTTATGCAAATGACACAACAAAGCAGACACACATCTTGAGCTGTTTTCAGCATCAAGTCAAACAGACAAACAAGACAAACAGACAAACAAGCAGATAAGTGCTGTGGTTTTTCACTGCTTGAGGACATGCAAACACAGAGTAAGCTTACAAATGCTTTATCCTATCTTCCCCACAAGTGGCAACCATAATACTACTATTATAGTTTACAGCATCATTTTTAATGTTATAATAAAATGTTAAAACAAGACCAAAAGAATTAGGACTCAGTTGTCTATTATATATACTATATACAGAGCAAAATAAAGCAAAATGCACAGAACATTATAGGATGATGGTTTATCTTGCCCAGCTATACACCTGCTGGCATAGAGCCTGTTCTAGTTTGCTAGCTGCTGGAATGCAATATACCAGAAACAGAACAACTTTTAAAAAAGTGGAATTTAATAAGTTGCTACTTTACAGTTCTAAGGCCAAGAAAATGTCCCAATTAAAGCAGGTCTAGAGAAATGTCCAGTCAAAGCCATCCATCCAGGGAAAGATACCTTGGTTCAAGAAAGCTGATGAAGTTCAGGGTCTCTCTCTCAAGTGAGAAGGCACATGGCAAACAGGATCAGGGTTTCTCTTTCCGCTGGAAGGGCACCTGGCGAACACGGAATCTGCTAGCTTCTTCTCCTGGCCTCCTGTTTCATGAAGCTCCTCGGGAGGCATTTTCCTTCTTCATCTACAAAGGTCGCTGGCTGGTGGACCCTGCTTCTCGTGGCTATGTTGTTCTGCTCTGCTCTCTCTGAATCTCTTTCATTTTCCAAAATGTTTCTTCTTTTATAGTGTTGGAGAAGCCATAAAATATCGCCAACATGGCTGCCGTGGCTGATGCAAGGCAACACAAAATGGCTGACCTTAAATCTGCCCTCCGCCCTAGCAACAACGGTGACCAATCCCAGAAATCTGCCCTCCGCCCTAGCAACAACGGTGACCAATCCCAGAAATCTGCCCTCTGCCCTAGCAACAACGGTGACCAATCCCAGAAATCTGCCCTCCACCCTAGCAACAGCGGTGACCAATCCCAGCCCAACACGTGACCCTGCATGCTCCCAGCCTATATAAGCCTGTGCACTTTCTCAATAAAGCGGACGCCTTCCACTCACCTCTGAGGGTGTCTCCTGAGTTGTGTGCTGTGTGCTATGTGTCTGTGTGACTGACTCACTACAGCTGTTTACCCCCAGCCATCAGCTACCCAACATTATAGGACTCCAGAAACTTATCAAGACCTACCCAAATGGGTGGAGACATGCCGTCACCTAATCCAGTTCAGCAACCACTTTTGATTAAATCACATCTCCAGAGATGATCTGATCACAGTTTCAAACACACAGTATTGAATAGCGATTATTCTGTCTTTACGAAATGGGATTTAGATTAAAACATGGCTTTTCTAGGGGACATACATCCTTTCAAACCAGCACAGAGCCCTTGGCACTTCCTTCTCCTTCCCACCTGAACCAGCACAAACAGAATTGTATGCTGCTCTGGAGGTGGTTTGGCAGTTCAATTTCCATAAGATCTTTCATACTGGAGGTGGTTTGGTAGTTCAATTTCCGTAAGATATTTCATACGAATTTTAACAAAACAATATTTGTAAAATGTGTTATTTTACTACCTCTACTTTTAACATACTTTGTGCACTTGTAAACAGAAAGTCTAGATGAAAAAGACTTAAATTTGCCCACTGTGTACAAAGCAGTGTTGAATAAACCTGAAAGTGTCTCCTAAATAGAAACATTCTAGTCTAGAGCCCTTTGTCCCAATTCCTTCTCTTCACCCCAAACCCAGTGGATGAGGTACAGGTGCACATGTCACATAGATACAGTTTTACAATTTCATTTCCAAAAGTCATTTTCAGAAAACAGACTTTCTGTGAATTTAAACACAAAATGTACAAACTGTGTTAGCTTGCTAACTCTACTTTTGTTGTGCATTGATAACCTCTTTAATATGTAAAGACTAGTTATTTATAAAATTAGGACTTGTTTGTATACACAGGACAGACAAGTTAAACATGACTTCTGGGAAGATGGAGGAATAGGAGAGGCAGAGCTAACTTCTCCACCTAGGAATAACCAGAGAAAAGGCAGGAGACAACTGGGACAGTGGTTCCAGGGTATGAGCAGCCAGAGAGGAACTTCCACATTATATAGGGAGGACCTGGATGAAAAAGCGGAGAAATTACAACTGAAAGGACAGGTAGGTTTATTTAATGGTGCCGCCTCTGGGGCTGGCCGCTCCAAGCGGGCCTGGGCCGGGGGAGGGAGGAGCTGAGCACCCCGGCATTCCTAGCTCCACAGCCAGCCAGGGAGTCATCTCTCAGCGGGGAGCTCCCGTGTGGGAACTCGGGAATCAACAGGCTTATTTTAGCCACGTACAGAGACATTGCTGCAGTGCGCAGTGCCTAACCCCCGACCCTGAGGCAGTCCCCTGTGGGCGCCTGGTTTGGGGGAAGAATGGGGGCGCCTCCCCTCGGGAGGAGAGGGGACGCAGAGCAGAGCTGATCTGACAATTAGCAGGCGAGAGAGACATTTCATGTTCCACTCCTGGTACACTTTCTCTACGGAGTTCGCGGCGTTCACAGCTCACACCGGTTGAGAGGCAGGGACAAGGGAGAGAGCCACCCCCACCTCAATGGCCTGCGGGGCACCGAATAGCAGGGCACTTCAGAGCTGGCTGGGGGCTGGGGAAGGGGACACTCTCAGCTCCACAGCCCAAGGTTCTTCGACTTGGTGGTCTGTAATCTCTAGACCCAACATGTCCTCAAGCAGATTGATTCTCTGCAGAAATACTCAGTGCCAATCCCCCACCAGTAGGGCTGGGGGCTCCAGCTTGCGAGGAGACCTGCTGCATTGACTGGACTTTCACCTGGTTTGGACCCCACCCAGCCAGCTACCAAAGGGAAAAGGGGGCTTGAGGAGAAGATGTGGACCAAGACCGCCATCTGCTGGGAAGACAGGAAAAGTGCACTCTGGCAAATTGCTGTTCTGCAAATCTCCTAAGATATCCAAATAGACTTGCATCTCCCATGGGAGGTCCTGGGTTTGCTCTGACCGGGAATCAATGATAAACAAAGAGCCAAAGGAACCCTTCAATGCAAACCCAAGTAACTATAAAATCTTAGGTGAGTGAGGGAAATCAACTTTCAAAAGAAACTTATTGTGTTGGTTTGAAACTGTTATGTACCCTGGAAAAGCCATGTTCTTTTGACCTATTGTTGGGTGGGACCTTTTGATTAGGTGTTTCCCTGAAGATGTGACTTTGTCCATTCAACGTGGGTCTTAATCCGCTTACTCAGATCCTTTAGTGGGAGACATTTTGGAGAAAACACAGATGCTTGGAGAAAGAATTGCTCCAGGAGATGCTAAGAGAGGACTCACAGAACCTGAAGGACCCAGAACCTGGAGAGAGCCAAGAGAAGAGATGAAATCCAGAGTTTGCCCCAGAGAAGCTAAGAGAGAACACAGAGATGTTTAGAGAGGGAGAATGCCCCCAGGAGAGGCCAGAAGGACCCACAGGAGCTGAGAGAACCATTTTGGAAACCAACCCAGGAGAGAAGGGCCAGCAGGCATCATAATGTACCTTCCCATGTGACAGAGAAACCCCAGATTTGATCAGCTTCTCTTGTTGATGCCTTAATTTGTACATTTTCATGGTCTTAGAACTATAAATTTGAAACCTATCAAATCCCTTTTGTAAAAGCCAATCCATTTCTGATATATTGCATTCCAGTAACTTTAACAAACCAAAACACTTATCAAGATGATCAAATGTGAAGAAATCAGCAGAAAATGACAAACCACATGAAGATGCCAGAAGATATGGCCAAGCCAAATGACCAAATTAAAAAGCCAGAGGAGACACAGAAATTGGAACAATTAATTAAATAAATACATACAAATCTCCAAAATAACGTCAATGGGTTGGCCAAAGACATAAAGGATATCAAGAATACACTAGAAGAGCATAAAGAAGAATTTGAAAGTGTAAACAGGAAAATAGCCGATTTTATGAAAATGAAAGATAATGTAGATAAGGCCTGAAACCCAGAGGCATCTGTCTTTCTAAGAACATCCATTAATTACATCCTCCTACCCCATAACACAAGATGTTAGAACTATCACTGCCCAAATATTCCTGAAGATTGGGAGAAGGATCAAATGAGAGGTAGGAGTTATAACAGAAAAGATAGGATCTAACAAATGATTGAGACTACTGAATTATGTTGATATTTCTTGTTAGTCTCTAGTGTATTAGAATAACTAGAAGAAAGTATTTGAAATTGTAGAACTGTAACCCAGATCATATTTTGAAATTTTCTCTATAACTACTTGTCAAACTGTACTTTGAAATTTATCACTTTTCTGCATATAGATTATATTTCACAATAAAAGATGTTTTAAAAAGTTAAATGAATGCTGAAAACATACAGGGCAGTGGATAATCAGAAATATTCTAACCAATTCTAGTAAGCATCTTTTGCAATTTCTTCCTTCTCACCTCCCTCAAAGCAATGAACAAGGACAAACGTACACTGTATAGAGGTGGTTTAACAATTCCATTTCCAAAGACAATATTTCCCAACAATTTTAAAAAGCTATTTACAGTGTTATTCTACTCCCTCTACTTTTAAATACATCAAGCACTTCCAAATATTTGAAAAGACTAGCTATTTCAAATAAGAACTTACTTGTCCATTATATACACAGTGTTGTTAACTCCACACACTTAGCATTGATTATAATCTGAGATGTTTCCTGAACGTAGCTGTCTTGGCTTCAAACCATTACCTCACTTCCTTTTCGCTACCACCAGTTCAGTGGACAAGCACAGGCAAAATGTACAGCTTAGAGGTAGTTGAACAAATTCATACCCCTAAGTCATTTATAGAAGACAAGTTTTCCAATGAATTTCAACACAAGTTGTATAAAACATGCTAATATTACTAACTCTACTTTGTCATCACTGGCAACTCCTTTAACATCTAGAGACTAGATGTTGCAAAATTAGGAATCATTTGTCCATTATATATACCATTTATACAGCCAAACAAAATTCACAGAACATACAAAAAAAGTTTTGTCTGAAATTGTACAAGTATGAGCACGCTGGCATATTACCTTTTGCAATGCTCCCTCTCACCTCCAAACCACCAAACAGGTATACAGACAAAGGTATGCTGCTCAAAGAGATGGTCTAACAGTACTATTTCCATGAGTTTGAACAAAATGATATTTACAAAGTAACATTTTACTACCTCTACAGGGACTTCTAAACATTTAGACAGACTAGATGTTTCAAATAAGGACTTAGTTTTTCCCCCCAATATAGACTGCCTTGAATAAACTGCTCACGTGTAGTAACAGTTATAATCTGAAAGTGTCTTCTAAATATGAACATTTTGGTTTAGAACCCTTACCTTTTATCCCTCCTTCACCATCCCTGTGGGCTATAATGCTCAAATTTTCAGAAGACCATCTTTCCTAGGAATTTTAACACATAATGTACAAAATAGTTTATTATTTCTGTCACATACTGACATCCTCTTTCACATATGGAAGACTAGATGTCAATTAGGATGTGTTTGTCCATTATATGCACTTTATACACAGCAAAGTAAAACCAAATGCATGAGCAATGGTTAATCTAGCCTCATTATAAACACACTGGCATAGGGTCCTTTGCATTTCCTTCTCTCTCTCTCCTCCCCCAAACCAGTGCCCAAAATATACTACTTAGAGTATATTTTGGCCATTACAAAAAAACAATATTTCATGTGAATTTTAACAAAAAGATATTTACAAAATGTGTTCTCTTATTACCTCTACATTTAACATGCCAGGCACTAAAGAGCATCTAGGAAGAGAAAATCTTTCTAAAAACTACTTAGCATCATCAACTATATAGAGAGTAATGAGGAATATATTCACACACAGAACAATGGTTACCATACAAGAATTTCTCCTAAATATGACCAGTCTGTCATAAAACCTTCTTCCTCTTCTCAGCCATCTTCTCCGTGTCCTCTAACCCACCAAACAAGAGTGGATGTGCCACTCCCAGTGTCGCCTCCAGAGGCAGTCTATGCTACATTTCAAACCCATTTCCAGAAGACATTTCTAAGTTTTTTTTTAAACAAATGGGGATTACAAGACGTGATTTTCTAATTCTACTTTATCATACTTAGGCAACCTCTTTTCATCTAAAAAGCTAGAGATAGCTTTTCTTTCAAAAGGGTGAGGGGAAATTTGAAAGCAGCTTTCTCATATTATACACACAGGTCACTATAAACGGCCAGTAAATCTTCCCAACGGGCGGTGGGCACTTATTATTGAGCAAATGTGGCACATTATTTTATTTCTGTCTTCCAATATCAAGCAAGTTCTGGTACAAGGAAGACTAAACTACCCAAGGCCCACTCACCATTCCACCCGGCTCCGCTCACCTTCCAGGCCCCTTGAGGCCTTTGTCGGTCCTTGTCAGATGGGGTGGCCTCTCTCTCCCCAGCACGCCCGCCGTCAAACAGCCCATGTCATCCTCTGTGGCCAGGTGGGGGCTTAGCCGGATCTGGGATGGAAACCTGGGTGGCTGGCGGGGTCCAGGCTGGGTGAGGCCGCCATGGGCCTCAGGACGTGGGGGCAGGACCTGGACCCGGACAGTGGGCAGTGGAGGTGAGGGCTCTGGGTCTCCGCAGGGCAGGGACCACGGCAGACCCCGTGTCCCTGGCTCACCTGCCAGCTGGGGCGGAGGGCGCGGTGGTCCCAGGGACGGCAGGCGGCGTTTGGCTTTTCACAGCTGTCCCTACAGACCCTTAATTGCCTGGGCCCACTCACATTATCCTGACTAGCCACAGGGCTTCCCCGTATTTTGAATATCCCAGCAAAGCTGGAGATGTAGGGAGTCAATGCTGACTATTCCAAAAGTGAATATACCTCTGCAATACAATTTCCATATCCATATGTCTGTGCCATAATTATTTTAATCAATTCCTTATTTTGGGACATCATGGAAACTTTCAATTCTTATATATCATAAATAATGCTGTGGTTTAAGGGAGAAGAAAAACTCCAACAATGTGCATGTTTCTGGGTATATTAGGATAATTTCCTAGAAATAAATAAACTTGGAGGCTTGCTTAATTGGAGAGCTGTGGTTCTCAACCAAGGATGATTTTCTCCCCACTAGAGAAGGATGATTTTCTCCCCACTAGGGACATTTGGCAATATCTGCAGACATTTTTGTTTTTCACCACGGAGGAGAAGGGGCTCTACTGCTATGTAGAGACCAGGGATGCTGCTAAATATCCTACATTGGACGGGACAGTCTCCCACAACGAAAAATATCCAGCTAAAATATTAATAATGCTGAGATTGGAAACCCTTATTTTAAGACTATAAACATGTCCTGTTTGAATACCAGAGCTTCGGTAGGGTATAAATATATAATAATATATATATATTACCTCCTAGTAGATATAAGTCTTAACATTTGCACGGCACTTTACAGTTTAAAACGGGCTTTTGTACACTTTATTTAGTTTTATCCTCACCAAAGCCTTGATGGTTGGCTGAAGAAAACAGTCTTAGGTTAGTACCACTTTAGCTTGAGAACACTAAGAGTCAGAGAGGGGAAGGGATTTCTCTACATGCTGAGATTTAAATCCAGTTTTCTGATTCCTCGTTCAGTGTGTATCCCATAATGGCCAGCAGCTGTTCCTGGGCCAGTGGGTTTCTTAGGCTCCTCTCTGTGTGTGGCGGTGAGAGAGGCCCTCCATCCCTGGGTAAAAAGGCAGGGCTGGGAAGCTGGGATGGAAACCTGGATGGCTGGCGGGGTCCAGGCTGGGAGAGGCCGCCATGGGCCTCAGGACATGGGGGCAGGACCTGGACCCAGACAGTGGGCAGTGGAGGTGAGGGCTCTGGGTCTGACCAAAGGAAAGAAAAAAGTAGTAGGGACAGAAAAAGAAAAGCTCCCCTATTTGAAAATATTGCCTGGGCACAGCTGTGTCCTTAGAAACTGGTTCAGGGAGTATCTTGCAATTGCTCCTCATTAAACCCAAGGAGAAAGAAGAAAAGGGTAGAGGAATGTTAGAATTGTGGACTGTGCTGGTTTGAAAGGAAGTATGCCCCCTAAGAAAAGCCATGTTTTAATATAAATCCCATTTCATAAAGGTAGAATAATCTCTATTCAATACTGTATGTTTGAAACTGTAATGAGATCATCTCCCTGGAGATGTGATTTAGCCAAGAGTGGTTGTTAAATTGGATTAGGGGATGACATGTCTCCACCCATTTGAGTGGGTCTTGATTAGTTTCTGAAGTCCTATAAAAGAGGAAACATTTTGGAGAATGAGAGATTCAGAGAGAGCAGAGAACGCTGCAGCACCACGAAGCAGCGAGTCCACCAGTCAGTGACCTTTGGAGATGAAGAAGGAAAACGCCTCCCGGGGAGCTTCATGAAACCGGAAGCCAGGAGAGAAAGCTAGCTGATGACACCGTATTCGCCATGTGCCCTTCCAGCTGAGAGAGAAGCCCCGACCATGTTCACCATGTGCCATCTCACTTGAGAGAGAAACCCTGAATTTCATCGGCCTTCTTGAACCAAGGTATCTTTCCCTGGATGCCTTTGATTGGACATTTCTATAGACTTGTTTTGATTGGGACATTTTCTCAGCCTTAGAACTGTAAACTAGCAACTCATTAAATTCCCCTTGTTAAAAGCCTTTCCGTTTCTGGTATATTGCATTCTGGCAGCTAGCAAACTAGAACATGGACCCTCCTGTGAAAACTGGGTAATAGACTGGCTAGAGTTTCTCAGTCTGTTGTCATGTCCAGCTGATTTGAAGTAGAGGTAGCTGAGACTAGGTGGTGGGAGTGAGTACAAGAGCAAAGAGGAAGGTTGGGTGGGTGACTGGAGACTAGTAACCCAACCATCAGCTGCAGTTTATTTTTCTGGGCCTTGATCCATTGGTGGCACCTAGACTCATTTGCAAGTCCTTCCTAAAAGCAGGCTTCATTACATACAATTCTCCTACAATGTTTTGATTAGAAATTAATTCTCAAATAATCCTTAATGGCATTTCCAAATGTGTACAGTCCATTGGTTGGTTTCTCTGAACTTGCTAGTAGTAAGACTAACTAAAAATACTAGTCATCTCACTGGCCTACAACCTCCTTTCCTTCTTAAACTGAGTGAAATCTAACCCAATGGTGTCGGTTATTAATGACACCATTAATTACTGGTCAGTTTTATTCTCATGGAGGAAATCATATATCTGGTATTCATTTTTTTGTGTGTGTAAGTGGGTTGGACTTATTATTTAGTTAATTATTAAATTTTTAAAATGAAATGACATTTGGGGGTAATTTGGGTACTTATTTTTACCTTTACCTTCTCTTCAGAGTAAGTGATCTTGATTTTATAGGGAGTAGTAATTAATACATTCTTTTACAAATTCTTTTAAAGATGAACAAGTAAAAAATACTCAACTGGAAGAAAAACATGTAATTATAGTGTAGGTGGAATACAGACGTGGTGAAAATTCATAAAGCTGGAGATTGAAAGAATAGTGTCTGGGAGGCACTGATTTAGCAGCCCCAAGAGCCATTTCTAGAGCCCTTGTGGCTGGATGTGTGCCTTTTACTCTGAAGATGACAGAAGGTGGCTATCAGTCCTGGCTACACATTGCAATTACCTGGGAAACTTTATTAAAATGCTGATGCCTAGACCGTACTTCAAACCAATTAATTCAGAATCTCTGAGTGTGCCACAGAGGAACGGATATTTTTTAAAGCTCCCTGAATGATTCTAATGTGCCCCAGGGTTAGGAACCACCTGTTCAACATCTCCTCCCTTCCCCTTATAATGAACTCCAGGATGCACTTTTGAAATCTACAACCTAAGTGAAGTGCGCAGCTTAGCTAATAACTAGGTGAGGAGTAAATCTAATTCCTGTGCATTTGAATTTGAAGATTGTACTCAGTTTTGACACCTCATTTTGGACTCTGCCAACCTCCCCATACAGACACCCCAACCTGTTTGGGCCTCAGCCCCAGCTCGTTTGGATGCCCTCCTCATGCCTCTTGGGCTCTATGATCTTGCTGGATTCTGAAGAATGGTAGTAGTAATAATAACAAGCTTCCTTTGTTGAGTTCTTACCATGTGCTGTCTTTTGCTTTGATGAGCATTCTTGTACATAAAATATTTTGTATCTACAGAAGTATACATCTGTAGGATACTTACATATGTATGTATGAACTTCCTTATAAAACAATTTGCATGTGACTTTTTTTTTAGCTTTTTATTTTGAAACAATCTCAAAGTCACAGAAAAGTTTCAAGAACAGTGGAAAGGAATTTTTTTCCTGAATGATATGAAAGTGACTTGCTGGCATGATATCCCAGCCCCCCAAATATTTTATTGTGTATCTCCTACAAGCAAGGACATTCTCCTGCATAACTACAATTTGATCATCAAAATCAGAAATTAAAATTAGTATATTTTCACTCAGATTCCATTCAAATTTCACCAATTGTCCCAGAATGTCCTTTATAGCAAAAGGATCCAGTCTAGATGCACATGTTGCATTTATTGTCTCCTTATTCTCCTTTACTCTGGAAGAGCTCCTCAGTCTTTCCTTGATTTTCATGAGCTTAATGTTTTTGAAGATTACAGGGCAGTTATTTAGTAAAAAGTCTCTCATTTATATCAGAACGCACTAGTGGATTCCTAGTGTATTCAACAGGTATAATCTGTTAATATAATTATTTATTTTGATGCTCAGGTTATCCCAGATTTGGTCAATGATAACCCATTCATGCTAATTTTGTATTTCAGACATGTCCTCATCATTTTTTGAGCACTTCTTTTCTTTCTTCCTTCCTTCCTTCCCTCCTTCCTTCCTTCCTTCCTTCCTTCCTTCCTTCCTTCCTTCCTTCCTTCCTTCCTTCCTTTCTTCCTTCCTTCCTTCCTTCCTTCCTTCCTTTCTTTTTCTTTTGCATAACAAGATATTTAGGCTCAGTTTTTACTTTTCTGTCCCAGCACTGGTATCAGCCATTTATCCAAGGATCTTTGGTTCCTTTTAGTACAGAAAGGTATTTAGAAACCAACATCTTGGCACTCGGAGTGCTCAGTGCTGTAAGGCGTTGCAGCTTCCAGGTCCTCTTAATTAGGATTCTATGTACACATGCACACCACTACACTCACACATATACATTTACCTCATGCTTATTTCTATGATTATCTCTGTATATTAAAACCATGAGTTCTTAACAATATTCCCATTCCAATACCACAGGGTTCCTTTTAGTCTCTCTTTCCATGTTTGTAACTCCATTCTCCAACAGTGGGCCTATTTGGTTTGCATGTTTATGCCATTCATAAGGGCATATTACACTTTCAATCTGTTTGTATAGATCATATTATTTAATCCATTCTGTCAATCTGTGTCTTTTAATTAGTGGGTTTAGTATTTAACATTCAAATATACTACTGTAAAAGCAATTCTTGGGTCTGGTATCTTATCCTACAGTTTTTGTTTATCAGATCTATATATTCTTTTCCCTCTCTCACTTTTTATCCTTTAAGTTACTCTTACTAATACTTTTCAATTCTGTACCCTCCTCCAGACCTCCCTCCATAGTCTTTTTTCAGTCAACAGAGCTCCTTTTAATATTTCTTATAGGGCAAGTCTCTTGTTGGCAAATTCTTGCAGCCATTGTTTATCAGTGAAAATTTTAATCTCTCCCTCAATTTTGCAGGACAACTTGGCAGGATAAAAAATTCTTCGCTGGAAGTCTTTCTCATTCAGAATCTTCAATATATCATACCACTGCCTTCTCGCCTCCATGATGCCTATTGAGTAGTCCAAGCTCAGTCTTATATAGTTTCCCTTGTATGTAATAAATCTCTTTTCTCTTGCTGCTTTCATGACTTTTTGCTTCTCTTCAAGATTTGACATTCTAATAAATATATGTCTTGCAGTAAGCCAATTTGGATTTATTCTATTTGGGATTCATTGGGCCTATTTGGTTTGCATGTTTATGCCATTTATAAGGGTTGGGATGTTTTCCCCCATTATATCTTCAATTAGCCTTCCTATCCCTTTATTCTTCTCTTCTCCCTCTGGTACTCCAATAACTCTTATTTTTGTGCTCTTCATGTTGCCTAGAATTTCCCTGAAATCAAGTTGCATTTTTTCTATCTTTCTTGCCATTTGTTCTTTTGAACATACAAGTTCATTTGTCCTGTCTTTTAATTTGCTTATTCTTTTTTCTGTTTCTTGAAGTCTATTGTGAGTCTCTAATACATTTTTTATTTGGTCTACAGTATCTTTCATCTCTATGGTGTCTGATTTTTTCTATTTATTCTTTCCAATTCTTCTTTATGCTCCTCTAGTAACCTTGTGATATCATTCATCTCATTATGAACAATCTTAATTAGTTGTTCTGAATTGTGAGTCCCCTCGGATAATTTAACTTGGTCATTTGGTTGAGCCATATATGCCTCCCCAGTATCTTCAGAGTGTCCTTCATTTCTTTCTGAATAATCCTAAATAGCTGTTCCAAATTTTTTGTCTCCTCAGGTAGCCTAACTTGATCATTTGGCCAAGCTGTGTCTAGCTGGACCTTTATTTACTTTATAACCTTCTGTTAGGGATGGGACATTTTTGTGTCTTAATAAGGTTAATTTGTGAATTTATTTCCCTCCCATGTCCAAGATCTGGAATTGGGACTCCAGCCAGGCCTGCTGACCCCAGCATATGCGACATCTGCCAACACCGGGAGTGGGGGATGAGCAGCACACACCCCAAATGAGATTCCTCTTTTGTGGCCAATGGATCGAGTGGGCCTCAGACTGCCCCTGGGATGATGCTGGACTGCAGGACCAGGCATTTCAGCTTCACACACGTGTGGTGGAAGAGGAGTGGTACTAAGGCCCAGACAGGTCTCTTTCACCTGCTGGATGTCAGACAGACACACCTCTCCCCAGGGAAGGGCCCCTTGAGTTCCTGCCAGAAAAAAAAAGAGAAGAAAAGAAAAGCAATTGCCTACAGCAGCATCACAAGGGCAGGGAGCAGCCTCTTTACCCTGACCAAATAGAGTCCACAGGAAAAGCTTGTCTGCTATCTTCTAACTTCACTGTGGGGACTCTCAGCTACGAAGCTGAAGGGAAAATCATCCTAAGCCAGCTGTGGGGGTAGGTGGAGTCATGGCTGAGCACAGTCACCCTATTCTCTCCACCCCAATTTCTCGGTACTTGGCCCAGGGCCTCCCTATGCAGGACAAAAGACCCTCCATGATCACTCACATCCCAAATCCACCAACCAGGTCATTTTTCTTTTGTGTCTCTAGCTGTTGCACAGCTCGTCCACTCTGTCATCTTATCGGAAGTCCATTGTACCATCCTTTATACATTGATGCTATCCTCTTTCAACCTCCCATGTTCAGACACTGTAATGGTTGATTTCCTGTATTAACTTGGCTAGATTATAGTGCCCAGCTGTTCAGTCAAGCAAGCACTGGCCTGATTGTTACTGGGAAGGTATTTCATAGATGGATGTAAAACATCAGTCAGCCGATTGCATCTATGGCTGATAAAATCTACAAGCAACAAAGGAGATTGCCTTCAGCAATGAGAGAAAAGTCTCCTCATCCAATCAGTTGAAGGGCTTAGAGTGAGAACTGAGGATTTCAGGAATCAGAAAGAAGAACTTCCATCTCTTCGTCATCCAGCCAGCTTCTCCTGGGGAATTCAACTTCGCCTTTATCAAGTTTTCAACTTGAAGCCTACTCTTTGGCATTTGAGGTTGCCAGTCTGCATGGTTATGTAAGCTAATTTCCATGATAAATGTTTTAGTCGTTATATGTGCGTGTATGTGTGTGAATATATATGTGTTCTGTTCTGTTTCTCTGGAAAACCCTTACTATGACAGACACCCTCCTTACCCACATTTGGACTGACACCCTGCACTGGACTTCTATTTCTTGTTCTGGGTCACCCCCTCTTCCCACACAGATACTCTCCTCCCTGCTTGGGGTCTATAACACTGTGTCAAGTTGCCCCAACCCAATGCAGTAATCCTCTTCACCCAAATTGGTTGGACTGCTGCCCTACCACCCACTCATTTGAACACCCTTCTCCCCCTGCTTAACTCTGACCCCCTGCACCAGGTCACTCTCTGTTTGCCCTGACCCTGTGTAGGTTGCTGAAGCTCCTTTACTGCTGCCCCCCATGAACCAAGGCCACTTAGCCCAGCCCACCTAATGGTATGTAAATTTTTAATTTTGAAGGATTTTGCCAGATTGTCACTCAGAGAGATTACACCAATTTATATCCCATGGCCAATATAAGGGCTCCTGTTTCCCTGACACCTTCTGTAAGAAGATGTATTATACTTTTAGGTTTTACTAATTTGAGAAGTGAAAAGTTATTATCTCTTATTGTAGCTTAAACTGTATTTGAAGAAAAATAAAGTACTTCTACAAAACAATTGGATGCATATTCTCATTAAAATCTAAGATCATGATTCATTTGCACTTTTAATCACTAATAGTAAACATCAAATTTTGTAAAAGGATGAAATTTCCTCAGTTACAAAATAACATATTTCTTCCTGTGTCATAACTAAATTGAATTCCAGAAGCATATTGTTGGTCCCAGATTTAATTGAAAGGCATGGCAAATTTTAATTTCTAATGGGAAAAGAAAAACAACACATGAACAGTCTGTTTTGACTAGAACAGTTTTCAAATCAATAATTAATTGCATTTATGTCATTTTGTGTGAAAAAAAGATTGAATTTTGAAAGTAAAAATGCCCCATAACATGATAATAATGAAAGGTGTGTATCACTTGCTCTTGTGTCCTAAAGCTTTTGGAGAGAGCTACAGCACTACAATTTTCCCCTGATCCAAGGCAGCCTCATATCCATATTTTGTAATAACAGGTGGTGGTCTTTACAGAGCATTAATTGTTCATTAGAAGCAGCGTTATTCACAGTGAAGCATTTGATACATTGGACAACTAGTGGAAACTCTGTCCCATTTATACTTACCTGGTGAAAGGCACTAAACACCTATTTAGATATCCCTATAGAGGACTCATGGCCCAAACAGAGCAATTTGAGGCGATTACCAAGTCACTATTTTCTTCTTTCAGGGTGCAATGAGGGTATGTGTGTTCATTTTCCACAACCCCTAGAAATTAAATATAATAGATACCAAAGAATTAGGTCATTTTATTTTCAGTTATCAGAATCTTAAAGAAAAATTAATTTTAATGATATCGCAGCTTAATTTTGCATGTATCTCTTGATTTCACCAAGTAAAAATTCTAATATCCAAGAATTTTGGGGAAGCAAAGTGTATTCTCCAGTTACAACCATGTATCTCAGAATCACAGTGGGTACCAGAAGTGCTTTGGGCTTTTATTAAAATTCACTGGGCCCACTCCTTGGAAAGAGTACAATAAAAAGGTTGATTTACTTTTGCCAGCTACACTGGTGAGACTGAAGACCCTTATCACAGAACACATCATTTATCTAGCCTTATTGGGTAGAACAAGGGCTTCTGGATAAATAAATTTCAAGGATAACAGGTTGAGGGTAACCAAGCTGCTTTTATTTTTAACATTCTGCGAATATTTTTTCTAAGTATCACAATCAAGTAATTCTAGAGCTAGAAAGTTGCTTTAAAGTTGTTCAGTTTAAAATTTTCATTTTTTTCCTAGCACTAATAAGTGAATTCAGCAATGTGGTGGGATACAAGATCAACACCCACACATTAGTAGTGTTTCTATACACAAGCCATGAACAATCAGAAAAAGAAATAAAGAAAAAAAAATTCCATTCACAGTAGCAACTAAAAGAAGCAAATATCTAGGAAAAAATCCAACCAAGGATGTAAAGGTCTTGCATATAGAAAACTATAAAATGTTGCTAAAAGAAATCAAAGAAGACTTAAGTAAATAGAAGGTTATGGATTGGAAGACAAAATATCTTCAAGATGGCAATACTACCCAAAGCAATGTATAGATTCAGTGCAATCCCAACAAAAAATTCTAACAACCTTTTTGCACAAATGGGAAGGCCTATCATCAAACTTATATGGAAGAAGAAGGGGCCCCAAAACTAAGGCCACCTTGAAAAAGAAGAGTGGAGTTGGAAAACTCACACTTCCAAATCTTAAATCTTGTTATAAAGCCCAGTAATCAAAACAGCATGATGCTGGCACAGGGACAGACATATAGATCAGTGGAATAGGCTTGAGAGCTCAGAAATCAACCCTCACATTTATGGCATCTGATTTTTGACAAGGAGGCAAAGACCCCTCAATTGGGAAAGAATAGTCTATTTAAGAAATGGTGCTGGGAAAACTGGATCTCCATCAACAAAACAAAACAAAAAAAAGGATGATCCATACCTCAAACCATAAACAAAACTCAACTCAAAATGGATAAAAGACCTTAATATAAAAATTAAACTATCAAACACCTAGAAGAAAATGTAGGGAAGCATTTTCAGGACCTTGTGTTAGGCATTAGTTCCTACAGCTTTATACCCAAAGCACAAGCAATGATAAAAAAAAAATAGATGAATGGGATCTCCTCAAAATGAAAAACTTTTGTTCCTCAAAGGACTTTATCACACATTTGGAGGAAATAGTTAGAAACCACATATCAAGTAAAGGATTAATAACCAGAATATATAAAAACATCTGTTCTAGTTTCCTAGCTATTGGAATGCAATAACCAGAAACAGAATGACTTTTTAGAAGGGGAATTTAATAACTTGCTAGTTTACAGTTCTAAGGCTGAGAAAATGTTCCAATTAAACAAGTCTATAGAAATGTCCAATCAAAAGCATCCAGGGAAAGATACCTTGGTTCAAGAAGGCTGATGAAGTTCAGGATTTCTCTCTCAAGTGGAATTTCACATGGGGAACACAGTCAGACTTTTTCATCTGGAAAGGCACATAGTGAACACGGTCAGGGTTCCTCTCTCATCTGGAAGGGCACATG
>PVIY010031110.1:0-30261 GCA_004026745.1 Myrmecophaga tridactyla | reverse complement strand
GGCCCCATTCCTGCTTCGGCTGGTGAGCCTCTCCTGTGGAGTTCATCCAGACCCTCCATTGGAGTCGTCAGCTTCGCAGTCTGCCCTGTGGATTTTGGACTCTGTGTTCCTGCGGTCACGTGAGACACTTTTATAAATTTTATATTTGCAAGTGTTCCCTGTTGATTCTGTTTCTCTAGAGAACCCTAACTAATACAGCTGTGAAATAAATGTTATCCTAGTGTCTGCATCTTCTCTGAGATGCCTCCAAAATGTTTTCTCTTTAAAAGGACTCCATTAAACTAATCAAGACTTACCTTCTATAGGCAGTCATATCTCCATCTAACCAAAAAGCCACATTCACAACTGGGTGTGCCACATCTCCATGGAGATCATTTAAACCAAAGGGTTTCCACCCAATAATATTGAATCAAGATTAAAAGACATTTTAATGTCTTTTTCAAACCAGCACATTCCAGCTTCTGGACCCCAAAAAGGATATGTTCTTTCCATATACACAATACATTATTTACATCACAATATCACAAAACATTAAACCATTTCAGTACCAATACAAATACAATACAAAGCACAAAATCTCATCAAAGTCAGCTACAGGCAAACTCTGTCAAAGGCAAAATATTCTCCTCTGGCTGTCAACCTGAAAAACTCAGAACAGGTTAACTGCATCCAATTCACAAAATAGAGACAGTCATAGGATACATGCTTCCATTGCCAGAAATCTAAAGGTAAACAGAGGTCACTGGACCCAAACAGTTCCAAACCCTAAAGGGAAAATTGCACTGGATTTTGAAATTAGAGAGTCATTTAATATCAGGGCTTTAGAAAATGGCAATTCCACCCATGCCAAGGGCCTACACACAGTGACCTTGCACTCTTTCCAAATGCTGCAACACTTAGGTATATTTGGGGAATCTTATTTTTTTCAACTCCTCCCTCTCTGAACATTGGGGCAACTCCCAATGTGTTCAAAACCTCCAGAACCATTTAACAGCAGCCTGACATCCCTGAATTCCTAGTTTATGTGCTCCACCTCTCTGGGGTCTGGGGCAGCACAACTCCTCATTCTGGGACAAGATTACTCTATGTGCATGGAGGTGTCTGCTCTCCTTCACTGCCTTTGCTGTGTCATAAATTTTGGTGTATTGTGTTTTCATTTCCATTTACCTCAATATATTTCCTAATTTCCCTTGGCATTTCTTCTTTGATGCATTGGTTATTTAAGAGTATGTTGTTTCATTTCTACATATTTGTGAATTTTGTTTTCACCTCCTGTTACTGATTTCCAGGATACTTCCATTGCAGTCAACAAAGATGCATTATATGATTCCAGTATTTTTGCATTTGTTTCATTTCCTTATTGTTCTTTAGTCTAGATATTCTTTCAATGGAAGTGGTGTTTGAAGTCTCCTACTATCAGTGTGGAGGGGTCTCATTTTCCCTTCTAATTTGGTAATATTTGTTTCATTTAATTAGGAGCTCTGCCATTATGTTCATATATATTTATACTGGATCAGTATTGTTGAATTGACCTCTTCAATTGGTCAATTGACTTCCTTTGTCCCTTGTAACAATTTTTGTCTTAAACTATACTTTACCTGATTATTATAACTATTTAGCTCTAGTTTGATTACTGTTGCTTGGCATTTTCCTTATCCTTTCAGCTTCTGTTCACTCTTGTCTTTAAATTTAAGTTGAATTCATTTATGTATAGCATATGTTTGTTTTATGCTTCTATATCTGTTCTACTATTCTCTGTCTTTTAAGCTGAGAGTACAAACTATTTACATTTAAAGTAACTGCTGATAATGAAGAATTTTGCTGCCTTTTTTCTGGTTTGCCCTTGTATGTCTTTTTAAATTCTCAATTCTTCTGTTAATGCCTACTTCTATATTTATGAAATCTTAATTGCTCCATTTAAAAATTCTTTTCATTTATTTCTGAATATATTTTTCATAATGGTTAGCATGGGTGTAAAATTTAATATCTTCAATCTATGGCAAACACATTTGATTTGATATCAACTTAATTTTAATACCACATGCATTTATTATACCTATATTCCCCTGTCCCTCAAGCTTAGCAAAGATTCTGTTTGGAAGTGGCCTCCTGGAGTATATTCCACCACCATCTGGGTCAATTGACAGTCTCAACTATTTGGATGTTTAGTTTTAAGTTTTTCTTCCAGAAAAATTTAGATTATATTCATTTTTTAGTATAGCTAATGATAATTGTATTAATAAAATTTAATCTGCATATTTCACTTGATTTATTGATAAATTTTGAATTATTTCTGTAACTTTCTTTCACTTTACCTTCTATTTTCTTCTCTTCTTTTCCTTCTTTTTTCAGTCAGGTTAACATCACCATGAGATGTTAATAAAGCCAGAACCTGGAGAGAGTCAAGGGAAGCCAAGAGATGAAAGCAAGCCCTTGGAGAGTAAAGTGAGGAACCTCCACAGAAATTTAGGTGAAGGTAATGGGGCCCAGATGTAAGGGACCAGGAGATGTTAGCCACAAACCTAGCAAGCTGATATAGGGATTCCTGACCCATCAGACGTCCTTAAATAAAAGTATATGTCTCTGGATGCCTTAGTTTGGACATTTTTATAGGCTTAAAACTAAACTATTAATTTATTAAATTCCCCCTTTTAAAAGCCATTCCACATTCTTGCAGCTTGCAAGCTAACACATGGAAGGAGGCTTTTGAGAAAAGAATAGCACTATTGTGACTTAAATAGTTTAGCCCCTTATAGAGTTCCAGGCCATTTCATATTCTTAGTATCATGTACAAAAGAAAAGTATAACATATAATACATGGGCCAAGGATGGCCATCCAAGATTATTCCTATAACTCATAAACTTTCTGACCCTATAGTATTTCTCATTATCACTGTACTCAAGGCCCCTTTTACATCCTTATTTTTCAAAGTGTAGATAATGAGGTTTAAGAGTAGAGTGAATACAGTTAAGAAAATTAAGACAAATTTCCCTTGGTTTTTGAGCTACTTCTTTCTGGCTGAAGATACATGATGATGATTGTTCAGTGGAAAATGATGACCACAACCAGGTAGGAGGAACAGGCCCCAAAAACCTTTTGATGACCTGCAGCTAAGCACAGCATGGTTTCTAAAGCCATAGGAGACTAAAATGTATGACACAGGGACAACAATGATGACCACACTGGTCACAAAGAGCTCTGCCACATTGAAAATTTTGCCTATACAGTCCAGTTTGGTGAGCACTGGCACCTACAAAAGATGTGGTTCAGTTTGTGTCACAAAGTGGCAGTTTCATAGCAAAGGAGATCTGAATTAGGGAGATGGTGAGGCCACTGAGCCATGCTATGCCAGCCAGGATTGCACAGAGCTCAGGGTGCATAATGTATACTTAGTGAAGTGGCTAACAGCTAGGCCATGATGCTCAAATGAATCCATTCACTCAGGTTGCTCAGGATCTGCAACCACATGACCACATAAATCTGGGCAACATATCCTTTTCCTTCTTGTGATTTTTAACTCTGTTGGAAAGGCCAATTGCAGGACTTCTCCACATGTCATTGCAGTGCTGCAGTGTTGAATCTATTCTCTTTTTAATTTTCCTCATGAGCATTCAACTGCTTTTAAATTATTACCGTGTAAGTTTATGTAACTACAACATAAAAGTTGATATTTCTTTAGATTCTATTATAAAACCATATATTTAAGCAAAAATTCTCTGGTCTAACTATCCTATCTGTGAAATTCATGTATTTATGCAACTCTATATATTACTCTCACATCAACATCATCAGTCTCACATAATGATCTGGTATTACAGTTCTGACCTTCTCTTGACCACATTTACCTAGATATTCGCAACTAAAAAAATCCACATATACCTTTCTTTCATCTACCAAACTGATTTATTGTTGCTCTGTCATTTATTCAGCCAGTATTCTTAACTCCCTGATTCACCGGGCTGAATATTTTAATGTCTTCATTTAATCTTTTGTCTTTATCCTTCTACCTATGTCTACAAGTTTTCATTTTTATTAAGTATTTACTTTATCCCTAAGTGTTCTATTTTCTTAAACTCGGGCTAATTATCTATTTTCTGTAATTAACTCTGATTATTTAATTCAGATGTTTTCAAATGTATTTCTTATTCATGAAAGTGTAGTCTTTATCAAACTACAGCTTACATAGTCACCCTGTAGATAAAAACAATGAAGCTGAAGATTATTGAAGCCAAATGTATAGTCTCAGATGTGAGGCATAATTATCTCTGCCTTCCTTGCTACCATTATTTTCTCCATAGCACTCTTAAATTAAGCACTTCAGAAGTCCAAATGCATAATTAAAATACTAGTCTTTTTCCTCTTTCTGATATTTATTATTTTCAACTCTTTTCCAATGTTGTTGGAGGCCATCATTCTATGATATACATCAACTTATACCTGAACAATAAAGTTCTTTAATTACTTCTGCAACTCCTATTAACTAAATGTCAAATTTTTGGCCATAAAATATATATACTACAGGTAACATTTATATTTATCCCCATAATCAACTAGCTACTCAACCATCCACCCTCAAGCCTCCAAATAATGTTTCTTCAGATTCTTGCTCTATGGTAATTACTACCTGAAACACTCATTACAATTAACTGCAGAATTCAAACATCACTCCTGTGACATACAACTGCTTATGTCATGTTCAGAAAATCAATACTAAATCATATTTCTTTAAATGTATGACACTACAATTTGAGATACAACTCTACTTTGCAATTATTCATTTTTAAATGAGTGTCTTTCAGTAGACACTAAGAACCTCAAGTATAAATATCATCCCTCTGATTCATTTCATTTCTATGTTCTGAAACATTTTTGGTCATATATTTAGTGTTTAAATAGATGTTTATTCAGGAAAAGAATACAAAATTTTGAAAGATCCTTGTCTACACTCATGGGTCCTAACACATCATTGTTACATTCAACTGACTCTAAATGTTCTATTGTGTAAATATATAACAATTTAACCTATATATCTATATCTTTTGTAAATGGTCACAGCTAGGCAGTTTACTTTTATTTTCTTCTAATTTTGAAAGTCTTCTCTACTTGTATTGATATACAAACTGCTCCATTCATATGTTGTTTGTTCCCCACCTAAATGTTTCCCTTGGCCTACTTCCTTAATTCAGTATCTATCAAAGCTTCCCTCAATTAAGAGATCTGGCAGAATGTTTTCTTGGTAATCTGTTTCTAAATGACTATTAATTTCTATTGTCATGTACTATATTACATAAAGTTCTGGTTGAATTTCTCCATCTTTTCATGTCAAAAATATTTTTCAATTCCCCTCCAACTATGATGCTGATCCAATCAACTTATTAGAGATATGTCCTCATCCTAGTAGTCCAAGGTTTATTCTTCCAAAAATGTTATATTCCCTTTCTTATACTAATAAAAACATGGCATCCTGAACCCATTTCTGGAAATTATTATCAATCTTTCTTTCTCAATAATTATATTTAAGCATCACCAAAACTTTCTTCTCATTTTATGCAGCATTCTCAGGCATGTAATCACTTTTCCAATTGTTCTTTCATTATTTTCCTTCTTTATTTTGTCAATTTTTTCTACTTTTCTTTACATCATAATGCCTTATATCTTACAACATCTTGATTTGATTGCATGGCACTATTACTATTTCCTTCTTATCTTCCAAACCTTATACTGATTAGAATAATTTTAAAATGTAGTGCATTTCAACACAATACTTTCTTTTACTCATTTTTACAAGTAGGATGAATAAAGCTGAGTTCTATATGAAGGTGTGTCCACAGTTTATGATATTAAGCTTCAATAGTTTCTACACTTCCCTTTCTGCTAAACCTTCATCACATTTTGTGGAAGTAATGTTTTTCATTTGCCCTACATGTAATTAAATATGCCTTAGAATTTACAAATACACATGTTGAGGTTTAAAATGAGAAATGACTTTTAAAACAAAGGAAAACAAAAGTTATTGTTTGATTTGAAGGTAAAACTTGCCAGTTCATGAGTAAACAAAATAACTTAAAATACAATATAACAAGGTAACTTCATTAATGAGAAGGGGATTTTTATTATTTAAGGTGGCATTATATAGTAGTAAAAAATATATGCTGGGTACTCTAGGGAAACCTAAGATTATTAAAATTTTAAAGTGTATTCAAAGAGAAGTGATAAAATGTTCAACAAAATTAGAGAGGGAAGTAAAAGGGGGAGATGGAAGGATAACTATCAATCAGCAATCAGAAAATAATTAAACACAGGGGAGATATTAATCTTAGTATGTAAATAATCACTCTCAATGTGAACAGTTGAAAGAACCACATCAGAAGGTTGAAATGGATTAGTGGATTAAAATATATATACATCTATATATTTCCTATAATAAATCCATTTTAAACATGAAGAGAAAGTATTTTAATAGTAAAAGGATGGAGAAACATATGCCATGCCAACAATTGCCAAAAGAAAGGAGAAGCTGTATTAAAATGACACAAAGCAAGTTTCAGAATAAAGAAATTTATCAGAGTAAGATGGATGATACATAATGAGATAATGATAAATGTTCCAGGAATAAAAAAAGTCCTAAGGTGTATGACCTGAATAAAAGAGCATCAAAATACATGAGGCAAATCTAGAACTACAGAAACAAAGGAAAAAAATCTCCCATTATACTTGGTGACTTCCAAACATATCTATTAGTACCTAACATCCAGGATGCAGAAAATCAGTAAAGACATTATTAACCTGTAAACATTATCAATCATTTTGATCTAATTGAATTTTGTAGAAAAACTCACCTCACAAAATGGATACATATTCTATGGATGCTGACATGGAAGTCCACAAGTTGGACTTTCAACTGATCCATAACATTAAGAATTAAAAAAAATTATACAACATACATTTTTCAGACAAAAATGGAATTAAAGTAGAATTTTTAAAGTATAGCTGAAATATCCCTAAATATAAGAAGGTTAACAGTATATATCATCAAAGAGGCCTGAAAAGAAATTTAAAAATACTTAAAACTAAAGGAAAATGAAAATATGATATCAAATTTCAGGAGTTCAGCAAAACTAGTACTTAGGTAGAAATGTATAACATTAAATTCGTATATCAAATGAATGTTATAAAATCAGCAATCTCATTTTGCATGTAAGTAAAATAGAAAATGAAGAGCAATTTAACTCTAAAGCAAGGAAAGTAAATAATAAAAATTACAAAATAAATAAATGAAATTAAAACTAGGAAATCAATAGGTAAAATCAATGAAATAGAAAAGCTCTCTCTTTGAAAAGAAAAATAAAATTAGTAAAATCCCTGACAGACTAACTTAGTGGGAGAAGTCTAGTGCCAACTGCCTCCTTTCCCTAAAACACACAAAGACATCCTGAGCTCAAGACCAGGTGTTTCACGCTGGACCTTACTTCCTGATTGTCATGAGCATATGTGAATATTCACTGGAGACAGTATGATACTGGTGGGCATGTTTTATAACATCTACCTCATAATCTGGTGGTTTATCTGTCCCAGGCAAAGGGGGTTCCCCCACTGTAACACACAAACATAAGAAAGGGGTGATGACCATAAAACATCTCCTTGTATCAGCTATTGATTGAGACCATCTGGTTTTGGTGAACTGACACCCACTAGTGAAGCTGAGCTTGCTCTCTTATCTTCTCTATAAAAGTAAAACTTCTTTCCATCAAAGCCTGTTCGAGTAGTACTTTTGCTAGTGATGTTGACACCTTTCTGAGAAGGTATCTCTCCTTTTAGCCATCACTAATCCAAGAAAAACAAGAGAAATCACAAGTTATCAGTATCACAAAGGAAAGAGAGGGCATTGCTATGCGTCCCACAGATATTAAGAAGATAATAAGAGGACACTATTATTGCTGTATACCTGAATGTTTGATGACTTAGGTGAAATGGACCAGCTCTTTGAAAAATACAACCTATTCAATCTTGCACAAGAATAAATATATCATATCAATAGGTCTACATCTATTAAATACATTTGATAAGTAATCTGCAAAAAAAGAAAACACTCACCTGATATTTCACTGGTGATTTCCCCCAAATATTTAATAAATAAAAAACACCAGTTATCTTAAATATTCCAAAAATCAGAAGCAGAGGGAACAGTTTCTTATTTATTCTGAGACCAAAATTACCCCCTTGCCAAAAACAGGTTAAGACAATTCAAGAAAGGAAGAATATAAAGCAATATTTCTCATAAATTTAGAGGCAAAATCCTCAACCAATTATTGGAGAATTAAATTCAAATTGTATAATAAGAATTACACACCAATTAATTATTCAGTATAATATATATGCAAAATAAAAATTAGCAAAACCATGATGCCCTTTTATCATAAAACTCTCCGCCAACAAGAAGCAGAGCAGAGTCATCATGCCTACTGTTTGCTAGCTACCAGAATGCAATACACCAGAAATGAAATTGCTTTTAAAAATGGGAATTTAATTCATTGCAAGGTTACAGTTCTAAGCCTGTGAAATTGCCCAAATTAAAGCAAATCTATAGAAATGTCCAAAGTAAGACACCAACAAAAGGTTACCTTCACTCAAGAAAGGTTGATGAAGTTCAGAGTTTTTCTCTCTCTACTTGAAAGGCATATGGTGAACATGGCAATGATATGTGCTAGGCTTTTCTCCAGACTTCTTGCTTCATGAAACTCCCCTGGGGGCATTTTCTTTCTTCATCTCCAAAGATCTGTGGTTGGTGGTCTCTCAGCTTCATGGCTCTGCTGTGATTCTCTGGCTCTCTCCTCATTCTCAGGCTTTCTCCAAAATGATCCCTCTTTTAAAGGATTCCAGGAAGCTAATCAAGACCCACATGGAATGGGTAGAGTCACATCTCCTTCTAATTAATAGTTAATATCCACAATCAGGTGAGTCATAGCTCAATGGAAATAACCTAATCAAGTTTACTGACCATGCTTTACTGAATTGGGATTAGAAGAAATGTTTGCTCCCACAAGATCAATTAGGATTAACCATGGCTTTTCTAGGGTACATGAGCCCTTTCAAATCAACACACTGAGAAAAGACTTTAGTGAGTTTGAAATAGATTTCAGAGTCAACTATGAGAACAATTGACCACTTGATGGCAATAAAGCAGAAATTACTTAAGGGGGTGTGACACAGACATTTTTGTACCATGAAAGGCAGCCCCTCTCAGCAGGGCACATTTCAGTGACTATAAGGAGAGAAAGTCACCACAGTACAAGTCAAAGAAAAAATTCCTGTGGGAATGGGGGAAGAAAAGCTAGACTATTCTAACTACATAAGCTAGCAATCAAGCACCTAGATATTTACCTAAATGATTGCAACATTTGTATGCACACAAAAACCTGCATGTGAATGAATAAAGAAGACATTTAAATTTTCAAATGAAAATACTGGAAGCAGATAAATCATCATTCTATATGTGAACATATAAACAAACTGTCATACCTTATAATGACATGTTATTCAGAAATAAAAAGGAATGAGTGTGTTATCAATGAAAATGTTGAAATACAGAACACTGATATCTCAAAACTATATAAAATCAGTAATTAATCTGACAAGCAATTGTCAGAAACAATATTATCATATCCTGGAAACTAATAAATTGTGCATGCCAGTCAGGCTAGTGGGTTAATCTAGGAGGAAGAAATGTAAAATGATGGGGTCCTAGTAAGTGCTTTATGACATTTTAACTCACATATCTTTATGATCTTCTTCTCAACTCAGTGTCAGACTTGAAGACATGGTTGTATTCCTGGCACAAATTTCAAATACTAGGGATAGTAGAAAGGACTTTTATTCTCAAATTATTTTGTTTCTTTGCTTTGACTTGTGTAGTGAATTTGAAAAAGACCAGGTCTTTCCTTTATTTCAATTAAATTGTGTACTGGTTTGAAAGGATGTACGTCCCCTAGAAAAGCCATGTTTTAATCTAAATCCCATTTCATAAAGGCAGAAAAATTCCTATTCAATACTGTATGTTTGAAACTGTAGTCAGATCATCTCCCTGGACATCTGATTTAATCAAAAGTGGTTGTTAAACTGGATTAGGTGACATGACTCCACCCATTTGGATGGGTCTTGATTTGTTTCTGAAGTCCTATAAAAGAGGAGACATTTTGGAGAATAAGAGAGTCAAAGACAGCAGAGCAGAATGACATAACCACGAGAAGCAGAGTCCACCAGCCAGTGACCTTTGGAGATGAAGAAGGCAAATGCCTCCTTGGAAGCTTCCTGAAACAAGCCAGGAGAATAAGCTAGCAGATGAAGCTGTGTTTGCCATATGCCCTTCCAGATGAGAGAGGAACCCTGACCGTGTCCAACACATGCCTTTCCAGATGAGAGAAAACTCTGAACTTCATGAGCCTTTTTGAATCAAGGTATCTTTCCCTGGATGTCTTAGATTGGATATTTGTATAGACTTGCTTTAATTGGGACATCTTCATAAAATTCCCCTTTTAAAAGCCATTCTGTTTCTGATATATTGCATTCTGGCAGCTAGCAAACTAGAACAGCTTGGAATTCACTCAGGAAAGAAAATTTGTCAAATGTTTTCACTGCTTCTGCCTGAGGCAAGGAATATTGGTTGGGGCAAGTGAAAAATATGGGAGGAAATTGTAAGTGATACATTTGGGAATAAAGACTTTGAAAACTTGTGAGTGTAATAAAAAAAAGAAAATGATGCCTATGAAGACAAGATGACTAAATGTAATGTGTTGTCCTGGGTGGGATACCATATCACTAAAAGGATATTGGCAAATATGATAAAATCTTGTTCACTAATGGTAACAAATAAATTGTACCAATGAAAAACTTAATATGGACAACCAGGGACATCATACAATGGAAGTCACTGTAGCATTCTTAAAATTTCTCTGTAAATGTTAATCTACTATAAATAATGGTATTTTCAATAATAGTAAAATAGTTATCTGTATTGTGAAAACCTTGAGTCTGATGCTCCTTTTATCTACCTTGTCAACAGATGAGTAGAACATATGGAATAAAAATAAATAATAAGGGGAACAAATGTTAAAATAAATTTAGTTCAAAATGCTAGTGATCAATGAAAGGGAGGGATAAGGGGTATGGTATGTATAATTTTTTTCTGTTTTTGTTTTATTTCTTTTACTGCAAATGTTCCAAGAAATTATTATGATGATGAATATGCAACTATGTGATGATATTGTGAATTACTGATTATATATAGAGAACAGAATGATCAAAATAGGAATGTTTGCGTTTGCTTTCTGTTTTTTGGTATTTAAAAAAATAAAATAAAAACAAATAAAAAAAATAGTTATCTGTATAATTACATATAGTTCAGTTCCATAACCCCAGATTTGTGATTTTCCTATTTCTGCCTTCTGGTGATTCCATACTACATTTCAGTTTTCTACAAGGATTTTGAGTATTCTTGTATCTGTTGGGCCATAAATCTCAATTGTTAGAATAGCTTGTGCTGCAGTCTGAAATTGCTGCTGTGACTTTTCTTGTCCTAGACCCTATTCAAAACTGTAAATCTTATGGTTAGAATTAGCACACTCAGATGTGAAGTATGTGGATTCTCAAATCCAATAAGACCCAAAAACCACTGTATCTCTTTTTCTCTTGTTATATGATATGAGGTCCCACAACTTTTTTGTGAATCATCAGAAATGTCACTAAGAGAGCACACCCTTCTGTTTTTGGAGGTTTACTTCCTACTGTTTTGTTTATATCTTCTTAAAGTATCTAAAATACTTGCTACTCCCTGCTCATCACATCTAGTTAATAAAGTGTCTTCAATATAGTGAACCAGTTAATAAGGAGGAGAAAAAATCTATGCTTTAGATCCACAGATTAATTCCCTCTCAAATTTACATGACTTATTTAACATGACATTACACATGTGGCCATATGTTTGTTCTTGAGAATGTCACATAACCTGAGCCACCTCCATACCTGAATTGTCTTTGATATGAACTGAGATATCTCAGTTCTATCTACATCTCCTTTTACTGAGAGATGTAAGATAGAACTACATGCTGTGCTTGTTGTGAGTATAAGTGAGGACGCCTTCACAGAGATATCAGAGGAAAAAGAAACAGTATATTCCATTTTTCAAAGACTACTACTGGGTAATCTTTTAGAACTGTGAATAAAGCCTTGAATTAGAAATTCAAATTTCCAATTTTCAAAAGAATAAACATCAAATAGAATATTTTTAAAAATAAATGAAAGGGCTTTATGTCAATGTGTAATGAGGGTGGTGATGCATGTGAGGTCATTGCATGAGAGGAAGGTGGGGTCAGTTGTCTTGAAGGATATGGAGCAGGAACTAGAACCTGGCACAGGCCATGGTTGCACTCCAAATGCCCACCAAGAGCCAAAGATGGCAGCGAATGTATACTGATCATCAGTGAGGAGTAATTTAAGTCAACATGACCTGCTGGCATGTATCAATGATCCTCTCCAGTTGAACTTTAAAAAAATTGAATAGCTGTGCTCATGGGCTGTCTAATGTCAGCTTATGGACATACTATTCCTTGGCTCCACTGCCTTAAAGAAGGTGAAATTCCAAGCTACATTAGAAAATGAACACATTCAGAACTACAAAATATTACAAACAGGTTTTAAGAAAATGGGTGTTGACAAAATAATTCCTGTGGCTGAATTAGTGATAGGAAAGTTTCAGCACAATTTTGAATCCCTTAAGTGGTTCAAGAAGTTTTTTGAAGCAAACCATAATAAAGTCAGTGATCCTGTACTTGTTACACAAGAATCAGAAGTTGCCTCATCCCTTGTTCCTATACCTCTGAATAGATGAAAAAAAACAAAACACCCAACTCTAACTACAAATCCACAGACAACTGTTTCAACAAAGACAACTCCCACAACTCCTGAGGCTGGTCCATATGTGGTGAGAAAGTATCCTGGTGGGGACATTGGGATAAAGAAGAGGTGATTTGATGCAGCAGCTAAACTTATTGAAACTTATGTTTGAAGATTTGGTAAAGAAAAAAATTTCTACATTAGAAAGCTAAAGGAAATTGAATTGCTTTGTAAGGAGAATGAGGGCAAAACAACCATGTATTGCAAACGATTGTGGACATTTTGTCTAGCATAATAGAAGGCTTTGTGATACCTGATGAAGGGGGCCCAAGAGCAAAAAGGAGGAACAAGAATAAGTAAATAAATAAATAAATAAGTAAGTAAATAAATAAATGCCCTAAAGGTAAGTGATAGATAGCTGTGCCTCCCCTCCTTTCAGCTTATATTCTCCTACTGAAATCTACTGAAATGATAATGATAACACTTTTTACTTTTCTGTTTTGAATGTGCAATTCAAAATTCCAGCATCTCCCCTTGATAAAATCCTGAAAAAGCTTGAATCCCAAAAACTCAGGGAGACAGATTTGCCACACTAGGCTACTTGCTCTCCTACTACATGCACAGTAATAAGCTTTTTCTCTCTTTGAAATCCCAGTGTCTCAGGAATTGGTTAGTGAGTGTGTCAGGCAAAAGAATCCGCAGCCTTTGTCTGATATAAATTTGACAACTCTCCTGGATGAATGCCTGAATCTCTGGGGCCCCAACAGGGCAGGTAAGCCAGGCAGCCAAGCCTTTTGTGACTGCTGGATTAAATTTAATATCAAGGCTTAGCAACTGGGATTTTATGTACTGCTGGCATTCCAGAGATTTTTGGAAACTTGAAAAGCTTCAAAGAGAAAATCGGCTTCTGGTTTCACATCCAGAAAATCTGATTGGATGAATGGGTCATCAGGGTAAAAGTGGACCAGGCAGTTCATGTCTCCTTGACATAGGCCTTGGTCATGCTTCCAGAATGATTCCCATTTCTCTGACTGCTGCACTTCCTGTTTTGGGGCACCATACTATACAGGGTTTGATGCCCTCACCTAATCCAACAATTAATTGGTATTTAATGAAATTAAGTAGGCCAGTGAGTTGCTTAGGAATTGTTAAAATGTTGATGAGTGTTCTAAGTGCTTAATATCTTTTTAAATGTTAATTGATGTGTTCAGTGTATATTCTGTATGGTTTTTGAGGGCCTGACCTAAATTTATCTGTTGAATATACTCCAAAAAACAATTAGTCCAATGATTAATTGGTATTTGATGAAATTAAATAGACCTGTTTGAGTGCTAGCTGGTATGTTACCTGGGTATACTAAGAGTTAATGTTTTTTAATTGTTAGTTGAGTTTGTTATTTCTTGTATTGTATTGAGGGGTCACATTTCATTATGTTTCCATATGTGTATTCTGTTATTTCAGCATCATTTGTTGAATTTTTGTTTGTTCGGATTTTGTTTGCATTGCTTGTTTTGTTTGTTGGACAGTGGACGGAATGGGAATTGAACCCAGTTCTCCTGCATGGCAGGTGAGAATTCTGCCACTGGACTACCCTTGCAACCCTAGTGGGTTAAGAGTTCAATGCCTGTTTGTACATGTTAGGTAAGACACCTTCCCCCATGATGTGACAAACCCTTAAGGGATATTCCCATGGTAGTTCAATAATTGATCCTACACCCACCCACTGACAAGTTCATGCAACTTTCAGCAGTTACAGCCCTTCTGACTGTAGAAGAATTTAAGTTTTCAGCCCACCTAAGCCCTCTGTAACAAAGACCCATTAATTGCTCTCCCTGGTAGGCTGAAGTCTGACTTCAGACCCCCACCATGCTGGTGCCTGAATAAATTCCTTCATCTATGGTCTGTCTGTCTCCAAGTTTTCTCTAAATATAGCATTTGATGCCAAAACCCAGGAAGTCTTGGGTGAGACAAGCCGATCAGTGGGGAGCCTCCACATCACCACTGCCAACAAAGTAAACAACACTGGACACTTATTCCATGCCTGGGTGAGTTTTTTACCTCTCTGGATGTCTATTAATTATCTCAAGGCAAGTGAAATCTATTCCCCCTTTCTTTTTGGCAGTCTTTTTCTCTGTTTTCCAGGATAGTGCATCTTAAAGTTCCATGCTTGGTGTGAACTACCGGTATTGGGGGTTCAGGGAATTAGAAGTGAGTGAGATGGTGAGATGCCTCCATCCATTTCTCCAATAATCACTGGGAGCTTAAACTCTCAAGGACGGTGAATGCCATATTGACAATTTCTACATTGTTTAAGAACAAGAGCTTCAATTTCTCCTTTCTCTATCTTCTCTCTACTCTTCAGATTGCTTACACTCATCCCTCCATCTGCATAAACAGCTGTTCTAGTTTGCTAGCTGTTGGAATGCAACACACCAGAAAGGGATTGGCTTTTAATAAAAAGGGATTTATTTTGTTAGTTCTTCAGAGGAAAGGCAGCTAACTTTCATCTGAGGTTCTTTCTTACATGGCGAGGCTCAGGGTAATCTCTGCTGGCCTTCTCTCCAGGCCTTGGGTTCCAACAACATTCCCTGGGGTGATTCCTTCCTGCATCTCCAGAGGCCTGGACTGAGCTGTGAGTGCTGAAATGAGGTATGCCAAGTTTCTTAGGCTGTGCCATGTTGTGCTCTCTCATTTAAGCACCAGTCAATTAAGTCAAACATCATTCCTTGCAGCAGGCACACCTCCTAGCCAACTGCAGATGTAATTAGCAACAGATGAGGTTCACATACCATTGAATCATGTCTGCAGCAACAAAACTAGGTGTCTTCACCTGGTCAAATTGACAACTGAATCTAACTACCACATGTCCATCCCTTGTCCACTTGGCAACTACATGCATCACCTTAAACAATATTAAGGTGCAAAAAATTCTCTTCCAGCTGCAGACCTGTGAATCTCAAAACAAGTTGTCTGGTGCCAATATGCAAAGGAGGGACAGTCACAGGATACAGATTTTCATTTCCAAAGGGAAAAATTGGAAGAAGACATATGTAAAATCTGTAGGGCAAACGCCATTGGATTTCAAAGTCTGAAAGTCATTTATCCTTCAGCTTTAGAAAGTGGCAGTCCCACCCTTTCCAAGGGCCTATTCAGTGGCCCACCTCTTTCCAAATCAACCTCAGGGAACATTGAGGAGACCACCTTTTTTCTTGGCTCCACTCTCTCCAGACATCAGGGCCACCCTTGGGCTCTCTGCCATCTCTGGGAAACATGCTCAACCCCTCCATGTGGTGGCAGTCAGGCTCTGCCCAGTCCCCCAAGGAGCCTGCTATACCTTCTCCAAGGCATGAGGCTGCACAACTCTTCCACTGTAACAAGGTGGGAGACTCATCCTCACCCTTCAGGGTAAACTAACCCTTTCCATGTATACGGGTGGGTCCAGTCTCCTGGCTGAGGTTTCTTGGCTTCAGACTCAAGCATCCATGGTTCTCACTCTGCAAACTCCAATTTGTCCCTTTTGTGTTCCCCTTTGTCCAGATTTGCAGTGGTTCTGTTTACACCGACAGTCTCTTCAAACACTCCAGGACTTCTTCATCATTCTCTTCATAGTTCCACCAAAATCTTCCCCTTAGCCATAAAAAAAACCATTCCATCATATCTGGTATTTGCAAACCACAGCAGCACCCCACTCTCAGTACTTAATCAGTTCTAGTTTGCTAGCTGCTAGAATGCAACACACCAGAAATGGATTGGTTTTTAATAAAAAGGGATTTATTTTGTTAGTTCTTCATAGAAAAGGCAGCTAACTTTCATCTGAGGTTCTTTCTTACATGTCAAGGCTTAGGGTAATCTCTGCTGGCCTTCTCTCCAGGCCTCTGGGTTCCAACAACATTCCCTGGAGTGATTCCTTCCTGCATCTCCAGAGGCCTGGGCTGAGCTGTGAGTGCTGAAATGAGGTATGCCTACCTGCTTAGGCTGTGCTATGTTGTGCTCTCTCATTTAAGCACCAGCCAATTAAGTCAAATGTCATTCATTGCAGCAGACACAAGTCCTATCCAACTGCAGATGTAATTAGCAAAAGATGAGGTTTGGGCACCATTGGCTCATGTCTGCAGCAACAAAACTAGGTGCATTCACCTGGCCAAGTTGACAACTGAATCTGACTACCACTGCAGCTCTCATTCAGTTCCCCATAAGGACACCCCTTTAGGGTGCCTCCTCAGGGATCTTAAAACTATCTTTCCAGGGACCAAAATCCAACCAAAACTCATTTTTTACTCTACATCTATTTGTCCTTAATATAAATTAAATAATAACAGCCAATGGCCTGAACATAGTACTTTTGACATCCCAGTCCTCTGAAACCTTGAAGGCTTTAAACAGCACAATGATAAGTAGTCTGACATTCCTTACATCCAAGCTGTCTTTTTCCTCTGTAATCTTCCTTCCTTCTGTAAATCCTGTGCCCCCTACCAAATTTTGGTCTTCCTTAAATGTCCTCTTCTCATTTCCCTTTCTCCAAGGCCAATCAGAAAAATCCTAAAGAGAAAAATCCTTTAAACAGAGTTATACTGACTTTGACCCTGCTGATCATGCACCATCCCTCTCCCTCTCTGACATACCTGTTTCACTTATCAAATCCTTCCCCTTGCCCCCTTTGATCTGCTCCTTAACTCTCCTCCTACTTCCTATGCAGCCTCTTTGGCTGACATGCAGCTGCTGCTAAAACACAGCCAGAAAATAATACCCCCTTTCTTTTCCTCCCCCATCATCTCCAGATTCCACCCCAGAATCTCAGCCCTCTTCTGATCCTTTCCCTCCTCCTCTTCCTCCACAGCCCCTCCTAGTGGAGCCCAGATTGCTTCCATGTTCCTTTTCCTTTTCTAACCTTTTTCAAGGCAGATAATATCTAGGCTCACACTCTACAAACACAAACTAATTTATTAAGGAATTTCAGAACCCTACTGTGTCTTATAATCTTTCAAATCAAAATCTAAGTGTTTAATGCCTGTTTGTTAGTTCCTGTGTTCAGTCTAGTTTTAATTGGCATGTTACTTAAATATAATGTGTTAAATATATAATTCAACTTCTTAGTTAATATGTTCCTGCATCTGTATCAGCAAATATTCCTAATTAGTTACTGATTGTGGAATTTCCTTTAAAAATAAAATTAGGCTGTATTGCAAATTGGGAAAATTTTAGAAAGGGTTTATTTCTGTAACCTAATCTGGCTTCAACATTATTTAAAATGAAAATATCACAATTACAGTCAAAATCATTCTGCAAAAAGGTTTTAATTATCCCTCTCAAAAGTACATCTTTGCTGCTGTATCTTTTGTAACTAAGTTTATATTTCTGTCTATCTGTTCAATGTATATTCTCATACCTCTGAATGGTAAGAGCACATAAGAAAAATCTTAAAAAGAAACAAAATAAACAGAAAAAAATGCTATAAGCAGTAAGATTCAGAAACCCTAGTTTTATAATTACTATAAGCAAACAAGAACTTAAAAAGAAACTTGTTGCTTCCTATGAGATGGAGCATGAAGTATATTAAGGAATGATGAGAAAGACAGATGGGATCAGGGGGTCTGAAGCTTAGCAATAACAGACAACTTTATTCTTAACTAGTTCCTGCTTGTATACTGCAGGATTTATGTGACAAAAAACATGCATGCATTTCATAATAAAGCAGAGTGCTTAATTTTAGTATTTTTCTCCCTACCTACAAGAGATAGCCAAAAAGACCATGGGGGTTAAGAAAAAACAAACATTCTCTCCCTCTCAGACTGTCCTCCAAGTAAGCAGATAACAGTCTCCACAGTTTACTGGGATGCCACTCTGAAGCCAGCTGCCCCAATAAATTCCACAGGTCTTCCATTAACCCTTGCTCCTACAGAAACTGTTCATGGGATTTCCCTAAAACAACAGAAAATTCTTAAAAGACTGCCTCTCAGGGGAGAAAAGCAAAGATCTATTCCAATCATCCTGATCACAGCCATTACATCAAAGCATGTTGTAATGTAATCATTTGTGCATTATGAATATAAAGTATATTAATGCATGGTTGTGTTCCTAACTCAAGCATAAATTTCTTCCTTTTTCCATTATTTCATAATATCTTTGTTCTTCTCCACTTCATGAACACTGTTATTAGAAGGGTTTATGCAAGTTCAAAAGCTTTGGGAATTTTATATGAAATTTATTTCTAATTTGGAGCAGTCTGTATAAATGATAGGTGACAGAGAGTTTAATGGAATGGATTTTATTATAGTCATTGTTAAAGTACAAGCCCTGAAGGAATACAGAAAGTAATAGAGAATTGGAGGAAGGGAATTTTGTTTGTTGTAGCATTATTAACTACAAGCCCTGAATAATATAAAAAGATGTAAGAAGGAGTTTACAAAAGTAAATTATGTTTGCCATAGTCAATGCTGACAAAATTTACAAGTCAGTTATCATATATTTCAAAAGGGAAGCTTTTGTGTCAATCTGATAATTCACACAAACTAAAATTTTGCTTTTCTTCCTGTTAAATAATAACATTTTGTTAGTCTGTTCTTGATGTAAAATTTTCTTTTTTAAAAAAGGTTTTATTACTTAATCATCCAAGTATCCTGTCTAGAAAACAAAAATTTATATAAGAATAATATTCTTATTAATAACCTTAGACTTCTTATCCTTTATTTCAGAAGGCAAGTCTTTTCACTGTTCAGGAAAAAAAAACTTACAACTAATTTATTTCACCTTCTATAAATAAGGTGCTAAAACAGTTTACCCATTACATAGGAAGTGTTTGGAAAATACTGCAGTAATTAAAAAAGATTCCCTATCCTGTCTGGTTAAATTTGTATAGGTAAAACAATACTATTTATATATTTGGAGATTGTATAAAATTCAAAAAACCTGATAATGTTCTCACTATTCATATTATATCCTAATACTATTTTGTATGATGGTGAATAATGGTATAGTGTTATTAATCACAGTTTTAATTAGTCTTAAAAAGCTTCAAATCATAAAAACAACCAAATTATCAGTCATATTGCTTTGTTCCAATAGCTCTCTAAAAATATATGTGTTCAGCCACTGGCATATAACAAAATGTGGGGACAGCTCTATTATGTCTCCTACCAGCCAGAAGCAGATACAGAAAACAGATCTTTGCCATTCAGCATCCCAAGAATTAAAAAGAAATATTCCTCATGGTTCTTCTGGTTTATCCTAATCTTTATCCCACTAATAGCTTTTCTTTTCTTAACATTGACAGGACTCTACATCATGCAAACTCTAGCACCTCTTATTTGTTCAAATGTCCACAAAATTACTCAAAACCCCATGGAAAACATTCTTCTGTTGTGAGAGGATAAATATCAGTCTCTCACCCAAAATCCCCTCCTTTTACCTCAGCTTCAGAGAGGAAGAAAACCAAAAATACCTACATGGACCCTAACAGCAGGAAGCATATAAAATGAACAACTCAGCACCCTTTCCCTGCACTCTCTCCCTGGCCTGAGCCAATAGTCCCTTTGTATCCATTTTTTTTCTATTTTTATGTATATAATCAATGGCTAGAATGTTAGGTAAGACCCCTTCCCCCATTACGTGACTAACCATTAAAGGATATTCCCTCATAGCCATTCCATACCCCCACCCTCTGGTAGCAGCATCCTCCCTCTAGCAATTACAGCCCTACATGACCATAGTGGCCTTTAAATTTTCACCCTGCCCAGACCTTCAGGGATAAAGATCCTCTAATTGTTCTCCCCTGTGTGCTGAGTTCTGACTTCACATCCCCACCATGTTGGAGCCTGAATATATTCTGTCACCCCTAGTTAGTTTGTCTCTGAGCCTTCTTTAAATCTAACAATATGAATGAAGCTGATCTGGATAGGACTAAGATATATCAGAAAACTATTTTTTAAGTCTTTTTAAACATTGTAGGTACATAAAGATCAAGTTAATATGGCAATGTGCAATGGAGTAGCTGATTGTAAAAACTGTCACTTTAAAACTACTAATTACATGTTAGGTTTTAGCCATCAAGCTTAAGCTTTTCATGTTGCATCTGACAATCTTAGGAAAGATTGCCTCAAGGAATAATTCAGACTCCACACTGATGAACTGCCTTAGAAACCTGACTTTCTCTTGGACTTTGAACAAGCCAGTCTTTCTTTAGTTTAGAAAACAGACTCATGGCTTACTACTGAAAATTCCAGATACAATAAGACCTAGAAGGCCAATGCTAACAATTTTTCACTCTTCTTTTTAAATAGCAGAAAGTTAGACAAGATTTTTAAAGTCCTTTTGAGGTACATGAATAGAAAATGAAGCAATGTTAATTAGCTGTGCATCACCTTTCAATATCCAAGCCCTTTTGAACCTTTGAAACTTTTTGAGCTGTAGCAATTCTATGGTCTTACTTTCTTCTCATCCTAGAAGCTAATGTGATTCAGATCATATTTTTAATTGTTGGGAAAAATTGCAAGACAGATAATTTTAAATGATCTTTCATGTTGAATATCTTTGAAATGGAGAATTCATTGTTACTTGAGATAGAGAATAAAATAATTGCTTCATGAGACCCTTTAAAATTTTTGTTTTCAGTTCTTAATTAAAACAGCTCCCACAAAAATTTGGATATCCAAAACCAACGCCATGATAAAAAAGATGCAGAAATATTTTAACAAAATATTAACAACTTGAATCCAACAATATATAAAAAGAGTAAAACATCATGAACAAGGTGGGTTTATCCCAGGAATGGAAGTTGTTAAAAAAAATGCAATTCATTATAATAACATAAAAGAAAAAAAAACATGTGATACACATAGAGAAGAAAAAATTCAACAAATTTTAAGATATAAGAATAATTTTGAAAATTAGGCATAGAAGAGATTTCCCACAATTTGATTAGGGTCAGTAAACACTAACTATATAAGAAAATATGGCATATCTAAAAATATACAGACAACATATTAATGGGTAAATGTTCAACACTTTCTTGTAAGACTGGGAATAAGGCAAGGATGACCATTCTTACCATTTCTATTTAACATTAGAATAGAATTCTTAGCCAGTACAATAGGCATGAAAATGATTGGAAAGGATGAAGTAAAATTTTCATTATTCATATTTGTGTCCATAGAAAACACAATAGCATCTACAAATCTATGTATAATTAAAATAATGTCATAAGTAAACCTAGCAATATTATGGAGCCAAAGGGTACAAAAAATTCAATTGTTTTTCTATATATTAGTACTAACAATTGAAAATTAAATAAAAATAACATTCATAATAGCATAAAATATCAAATAGGTGGTATTATATCTAAAAAGAGTTGTGCAAAACTCCTATACTGAAAAAGAATAATCAGAGAAATTAAAGAAGACATAATAGAGATACCATCAATATTTTTAAATGTTCACTTTCCAAAACTTCTGTCTAAATTCAGCAGACTCAAAAATCCAAGAAGTTTTTTTTAAAGAAGTTGACAAGCTTTTTTTCCACATTTACAGGGACATGCAAAAAGCCTAGAATAGCTAAAATGATCTTGAAAAAGAATTTGGTGTATTAACACCATCTGACTTTAAGACTTACTATAGTGCCATGATAATCAAGACAATATTGCATGATGTAGGCATAGGCTTGAAAGTAAAGCAAGGAGTAGAGAGTCCAGAAAAAGACCCACACTTATGTACTCAACTGATCTTCAACAGATATCCCAAGATAGTTAAATGTGAAAAGAATGGTTTCAGCAGTAATTAGAGAACTGAGTGGAAAGAAAAGAACTTCAACCCTTTCCTCACACTGTACACAAAGTTAACTGAAAATTATAAACAAAAATTATAAACCTTCTAGAAGAAAACACAAGATAAAAATCTTCAATTCTCTGGCTTTGACAAAGAATTCTTAGGACACCGTAAACACTAACTATAAAAGAAAATATGATGCCAGTGTCTGGCCCTTCTATCTCATGACCCACTGCTCCTGTCTTTTTCACTCTCTCCTCATGGTCTAAAGATCCTTACTTACAGTGGTGGTCACAGCAAATCATCAGACCACCACCTCATCAAGATTACCTGGGAATGAGGCAGGGCCCAGGTAGCTGCATTGGTTTTTCAGCAGCTTACAACCAGCACCAGCACTGTCCAATTGAGTCCATGAAGCAGATTCTCTGGGTGATCAAAAAGATACTTCAGAAACTTCAGAAGAAAAAGGGCAATCTTGATCATTACCAGGATCAGATGAACAAAAGTAAAGGCTTAATCAAGATCAACTGATTGCAGTGTTTGTCTATCAGGTAGTCACAAATCACTTGGAGTTTGCAAAAGATTTACAGAGAGTTTCATGGTATTAAGTCAACATTTTCTGAATATGTTGTAAAGAAGAGGATGAATTCTAAAGAGTATGTCAATAGAATAGTAAAGAAGACAGCACATTGGGAGTGAATGAACTGAACAGAAATGTTTAAAAGGTGTACTTGATTTGCAACATGTCTTGGACAAATTGGGAGCTGATGAGGTGTGAACCTACTTGAAACAAGGTTTGAATGGAGTGACAATACTGTCTGAAGAGGAATTGTTATTGTTGAATGGATTTTATAAGTTAGTGGACCCTGAATGGACCATGAGCTTGAGAGTGAATGAACAATATGAGCCTGCCTCTGTTCATTCGTGGGACTTGCTGGCAGGGAAGGAAAAATATGTATATAGAACAACCTATGAAGATCTTAAGGAAATTGTTGTGCATGTTTTCCATTCAAACTTCTTTGACAGTACCCAGATTCATTTAAATGGGCTGTTTGAGGAAAGGGATGCAGCTTCAGCACCAAGAGTTGAAGATCAGTTAGCAGAAGCTGAAGCTCAGCCAGCAGAAGAATACACTGAACAAAGTTAATTTGGATCGACTCAGTATATAAATAGGCAATTTATGGCAGAAACAAAGTTCAGCATCAGTGAAAAGGAGCTGGTGGATGAGTGGACAATTCAAACAGTTCAAGTGGTAAACTACCTCCAGCAGAAACCACAGGCTGCATCTCCTTCAATACCAAAGTCCCTCTCTTTGACTCCAATGGCTCAGGCATTTACCATTGAGAGAAGATAGTGAGTACAGAACCTTAAGGATACAAATACAAGGGCCCTTTAATTTCATACAAGATTAAATCATGGATTTTGAAGCCAGGCACCTTATCCCACCATGAATCCTATACAAGCATGGATGTACTCCAGCTGGTTTTCCCTCCAATTCATTCTGAATCTACAATTGTTCAACCTAATCAAGTTTCTTTACAACCATAAACTACATAAGTCCCTTTGGTTTCATCCATAAGCAAGGGATACATAGCATGCCAACCCTTGTATCAGCCTTCTCATGTGACACAGCAACAACTGCAAAAGGAACCAATTGACCAGATTCAGGTACCAATCTCTTTAAATACAGACCAGTCTACAGTATCATTGTCCATTCCAGTTGCTTCTTAGCCTTAGGTGTTCCAAGCTTGGACAAGCAGACCTTTATATAGCAATGGAATCAATATAAATGCATCTCCATTCCAATATATGCAAATTGTGTTCCATATGAACATTCCAGTTTCTCTTGTTAATGAACCAGAATCTTTAAAGCAGCAAAACCATTATCAGACTAGTTATAACCAGAGTTTTGCCAGTCAGTCCCACCAAATAAAATAAACAGAACTTCAGCAAGAATAGCTTCAAACAGTGATTGACACTCACCATGGTTCCCAGCATTGGTCCTATCAAATAAATGGTAATCACCAGCAGCCTCCCCAGCAGAACACTAGATTTCCCCATAGCAGTCAGCCCTGTTAAACCACCCATGGCATGTCTTGTGGAGGCCCCCATGGAACTAGAGTCTTCATGAATGGATATCAGCACTCTTCCAGTGGATTCAGAGAGGGAATTTATGGTTACCACCCTTCATGTGCTAACACTCCAAACAGTGGTTAAACAAAGTCTGATTTCAGTGTTCCCCAGGACTATTCTGGCTATTACTGGAAAGGATATCTGCAGAATTTCTGTCATTCAAATGAAAACTATTTCTGGTAAATCTATTATACATGCAAGTACTTTAGTTTTAGGGGAGTTCAATTTCTGAGTTAAAAATTTTTTTCCTTCAACAGGCAATTCTTTTATTATTCATTTTTCTCCACCTAGAGAATATGGATGAATTAAGAGAGCTTCATGAACTTTTTACTTATAAATGCCACACAATTTATAATCCAATAGCAGAGAATATTTTGTAAATTCCTTTAAATCTGCCTACTTATAGTTGGAGTTTTCTTCCATACTTTTAACAAAAGATAGTAGCCATATTATTCATTTAAAATAAATATACGAACAGAACCCCCTTGCATTTTGTTTGTCTTTAAAGAAGTCTTTATATTACAAATTGTTGCAAACATGCAGAAACACAGAGAATTGTTTAGTGATCCTTATATTTCTATATCTAGATTTAACAAATATTTTGCCACATTTTGTTCATCTTTGAAAAAAATAAAAAAGAAATATTATATTTCACACCCTGTTTTACTTTGATAAGCCAGCTAGAATGCAATACACCAGAAATGGAATAGTTTTTTAAAAGTGGATTTATATTTAGTTACAAATTTACTAATTTGGGAAGGCACATCGTGATGTCTGCTGGACTTGCCTCCAAGCTTCTGAGTTCCACAGGCTTAACCAGGGCAATTCAGCATCTCCAAACATCTGGATCCAAGCTACTGAGCTTTGAGCTGCTTGTGCTAGTTGGTGCTGAGCAGTGTGCTTGGAGCTGTGCTGGGCTGTTTCTCTCTTCTCAGACTCCTCCTTTTAAGGCTCACTCTATTGCAGGAAGCATTCCCCTTAGCTGACTGCAGATATAATCAGCCATAGTTGAAATTCACATGATGATGATTTAAGTCCACAGAAACAAAAGAACTGGGCACCATTACATGGCAAATTGACACCTGAACCTAACTACTACACCTGCAAATACTTAACATGCATTCCTAAAACTTCTTATATAACCGCTAAACTATTTTCATACCCATATGAAATTTTTTAGTGTTATCTAATACTTGGACCACATTCGAATATACCCCATTAATCCCCAAAATGTATTTCTGAAGTTACTTGTTCAAACTACATTTCATCTAAGGTCCCACTGACAATTTCATTTCTAATTTCTAGCCTTTTTAAAATCTAAAATATTCCATAACATCAAGACCACATTTAAAATAAATATTTTTTACTTAAAGTAAAGCTTGCATGGTTATTCCATAAAATTTCCCTGGCAATTTAAAGAATGATCTGAGAATACCGCCAAACAAGTCAACACATAAATTGTCATCTCTAAATACATCATATTTTTATTTTAACATCTAAATCTTCCAAAACCTCATTCTTATGGAAGGAGATGGGACTTAAGAAAAATACCATGAAACTGGCATACATGTAGACTGATTTTATCTCCTATTTTGTTATTAAAATCCTGATTATAGGAAGGATGCTACCTTGACTTTGGAGACTTTCAACTCAGAAGAGATACCATAATTTCCACTTTAGTCAGTAGGAACACAATCTCAATATGGCTTGCAGGAAAACTGACTTGGACTAGCTTTATCTGCCCCCAAAGAGTTAAAATGTGAAATAACACTGCTTTCCTTTTAGGAGGTCTATCTTACCATAGGGATAAGAGAAAAGATTTTAAGTCAATAATGTCTACAGCAAATCAAACCTGGTTGAAACAATCCACTGGACTCCAGTTTGTGAGTCCCACTTCCTATAAGTTTCATGTATCTTACAATGCTCAATGACTAAAAATACATCAACTTCACAGTTCTCAGATTCTAAGCTAGAAAATGAGCTCTTCTCTCAGGTGATTAACAATTTTTTCCAAAATATTACATAAATTGATTTAATTGCATTAAAAATTCTCTAATATACAACAACAAGAAAGGGACAAATATTAGAGTGGTAAGAATGCTGTTAAACAGATTTTTATGTGATGCACCCAAGAAAGTCTTCCATGAATGGAAGGAAGAATTCTTAAAACATATGATGTACTCAATCAATTTTTTAAAAATTTTTTTATTAATTAAAAAAATTAACAAAAAACATTAAGATATCATTCCATTCTACATATACAATCAGTAATTCTTAATATTCTCACATAATTGCATATTCATCATTTCTTAGAACACTTGCATCGATTTAGAAAAAGAAATAAAAAGACAACAGAAAAAGAAATAAAATGATAATAGAGAAAAAAAGATTATACATACCATACCCCTTACCCCTTGCTTTCATTTACCACTAGCATTTCAAGCTGAATTTATTTTAACATTTTCCCCCTTTTATTTATTTTTATTCCATATGTTCTACTCTTCTGTTGATATAGTAGCTAAAAGGAGCATCAGACACAAGGTTTTCACATTCACAGAATCTCATTGTGAAAGCTATATCATTGTTCAATCATCATCAAGAAACATGGCTACTGGAACACAGCTCTACATTTTCAGTCAGTTCCCTCCAGCCTCTCCACTACATCTTCTTCTTTTTTTTTTAATTTGCATATGGGCAGGAGGCACCAGGGATCGAACTCCAGACCTCCAGCATGGCAGGTCGGAAGTCTGCCTGCTGAGCCATGGCAGCCGCCCATCTCTGCTACATCTTGAACAACAAGGTGGTATCTACTTAATGCATAAGAATAACCTCCAGGATAACCTCTCAACTCTGTTTGGAATCTCTCAGCCATTGACACTTAGTCTCATTTCACTCTTCCCCCTTTGGTCGAGAAGGTTCTCTCAATCCCTTAATGTTAATTCTTAGCTCATTCTAGGGTATTTCTCAGTCCCTTGATGCTGAGTCTCAGCTCATTCCAGGATCTCTGTCCCACGTTGCCAGGAAGGTCCACACCCCTGGGAGTCATGTCCCATGCAGAGAGGGGGAGGGTGGTGAGACTGTTCATCATGTTGGCTGGAGAGAGAGGCCACATCTGAGCAACAAAAGAGGCTCTCTTGGGGGTGACTCTTAGGCCTAAATTTTAAATAGACTTGCCCTATCCTTTGTGAGGTTAAGTTTCATATGAACAAACCCCAAGACTGGGAGCTCAGCCTATAGCTTTGGTTGTCCACACTGCTTGTGAGAATATCAAGAATTCAACTTGGGGAAGTTGAGTTTCTACCCGCTCTCACCATTCCCTGAAGGGGGCTTGCAAATACTTTTCCAGTCACTGATTAAATCATTCTGGGATTCATCGGGGCATCACTCTGGACAAACCAACAAAATCTCATGTGCTATCTAAGATTCCAAGTACTTATGACATTCAATCAAACTATCTACATGAGTTATATTAGGAAATGCTCTAGTCAAAATATAAATTTTGTAATGAATAAACATTTTTTGCTTTAGTCTCACACATAAGGTGATATTTTAAAGTATTAATTATCATCTATTTTCAGCACCTTGCAATAATGACATTCCTTTGTTCTTCCTCATGCAAAAGCATTTTTTAAATTTGTACATTGTACATTTCACTATTATTATACACTCCAGGGATTCTGGATTATACCATCTCGATCTTTAACATCTATCTTTCTTTCTGATTTCATTTATGTCCCCAGCCCTCCTCCCTCTATCATTCTCACATGCAGCTTCATTCAGTGTTTTAACATAATTATATTACAGTTAGGTAGTATTGTGCTGTCCATTTCTGAGTTTTTGTATACAGTCCTGTTGCACAGTCTGTATCCCTTCAGCTCCAATTACCTGATATCTTACCCTATTTCTATCTCCTGATGATCTCTGTTACCAACAACATATTCCAAGTTTATTCACCTATGTCAGTTCATATCAGTGAGACCATACAGTATTTGTCCTTTAGTTTTTGACTGATCTCACTCAGCATAATGTTCTCAAGGTCCATCCATGTTGTTACATACTTCATAAGTTTATTCTGTCTTAAAGATGCAAAATATTCCATCGTATGCATATACGACAGTTTGTTTAGCCACTCATCTGTTGATGGACATTTTGGCTGTTTCCATCTCTTTGCAATTGTAAATAATGCTGCTATAAACATTGGTGTGCAAATGTCCGCTTGTGTCTTTGCCCTTAAGTCCTCTGAGTAGATACCTAGCAATGGTATTACTGGGTCATATGGCAATTCTATATTCAGCTTTTGGAGGAACTGCCAAACTGCCTTCCACAGTGGTTGCACCATTTGACATTCCCACCAACAGTGAATAAGTGTGCCTCTTTCTCCATATCCTCTCCAGCACGTGTCATTTTCTGTTTTGTTAATAATGGCCATTCTGGTGGGTGTGAGATGATATCTCATTGTGGTTTTGATTTGCATTCTCTAATGGCCAGGGACATTGAGCATCTCTTCATGTGCCTTTTGGCCGTTTGTATTTCCTCTTCTGAGAAGTGTCTGTTCAAGTCTTTTTCCCATTTTGTAATTGGATTGGCTGTCTTTTTGTTGTTGAGTTGAACAATCTCTATAAATTCTGGATACTAGACCTTTATCTGATATGTCATTCCCAAATATTGTCTCCCATTGTGTAGGCTGTCCTTTTACTTTCTTGATGAAGTTCTTTGATTCACAAAAGTGTTTAATTCTGAGGAGCTCCCATTTATTTATTTATTTCTTCAGTGCTCTTGCTTTAGGTGTAAGGTCCATAAAACCACCTTCCATTATAAGATTTATAAGATATCTCCCTATATTTTCCTCTACCTGTTTTGTGGTCTTAGACCTAATGTTTAGATCTTTGATCCATTTTGAGTTGACTTTTGTATAGGGTGTGAGATACGGGTCCCCTTTCATTCTTTTGCATATGGATATCCAGTTCTCTAGGCACCATTTATTAAAGAGACTGTTCTGTCCCAAATGAGTTGTCTTGACTGCCTTATCAAAGATCAAATGTCCATAGATGAGAGGGTCTATATGTGAGCACTCTATTTGATTCCATTGGTCAATATATCTATCTTTATGCCAGTACCATGCTGTTTTGACCACTGTGGCTTCATAATATACCTTAAATTCAGGCAGTGTGAGACCTCCAGCTTCGTTTTTTTTTTCCTCAAGATACTTTTAGCAATTTGGGGCACCCTGCCCTTCCAGATAAATTTGCTTATTGGTTTTTCTATTTCTGAAAGGTAAGTTGTTAGAATTTTGATTGGTATTGCATTGAATCTGTAAATCAATTTAGGTAGAATTGACATCTTAACTATATTTAGTCTTCCAATCCATGAACATGATATGCCCTTCCATCTATTTAGGTCTTCTATGATTTCTTTTAACAGTTTCTTGTAGTTTTCTTTGTATAGGTCTTTTGTCTCTTTAGTTAAATTTATTCCTAAGTATTT
>PVIY010031109.1:12273-30358 GCA_004026745.1 Myrmecophaga tridactyla | reverse complement strand
AGTCATCATCAAGAAACATGGCTACTGGAACACAGCTCTACATTTTCAGGCAGTTCCCTCCAGCCTCTCTGCTACATCTTGAGCAACAAGGTGATATCTACTTAATGCATAAGAATAACCTCCAGGATAACCTCTCGACTCTGTTTGGGATCTCTCCGCCATTGACACTTAGTCTCATTTCACTCTTCCCCCTTTGGTCAAGAAGGGTGTTTTTAAATGTCTTTGTGTCTCAGAAAACCTTACAATTGAAACATGGCTCCAAAGAGGATACACAAATGTCCAAAAAGTACATGAAAAGATGCTCGGCATCATTAGATATTCGGGAAATGCAAATCAAAACCACAATGAGATACCAATTCACACCCAGTAGAATGGCTACTATTAGGAAAAAGTGGAAAATTACAAGCATTGGAAAGGATGTGGAGAAATAGGACCACTCATTCATTTCTGGTGTCAATATAAAATGGTGCAATTGCTGTGGAAGACAGTTTAGCAATTCCTCAGCAAGTTAATTCTATACCCTACAGTCTGAGAATCCCACTTCTAGGAATAAACCCCAAAGAATTGAAAGCAGGGACTTGGACAGAAATTTTCACACTGATGTTCATAGCGGCACTATTTACAATTGCCAAAAGGTGGAAACAACCCAAGTGCCATCAAGCAATGAATGTATGAACAAAATGTAGTATATATATATATGCAGTGGAATATTATTCAGCAATAAAAAGGAATGAAGTTCTGATTCATGTGAAAACATGAGTGAAACTTGGAAACATCATGTTTAGTGAAATAAGTCAGACAGAAAGGACAGAAATTGTATGATCTCACTGATTTGAAATAATTCGAATAATCAAACTCATAGAGTCTGAATCTACAACACAAGTTACTAGGGGACGGGTGGGTATAATGAATGGAAAATTAAGGTTTAATACGTACAGGGTTCCTATTTAAAATTATGGTAATGTTTTGGGAATGGACAGTGGTAAAAGTGGTAAATGTAATTAACAACATTGAATTATATATTCGAGTATAGTTAAAAAGGGAAATTTAGGTTGTATATATGTCACAGGAATAAAAACTAAAAAAATAACTGACACATAGACTCATAATCTTTTTTTTTTGCTGACGAAGTCATCAATAGCACAAACATTGCCAAATACTACCTCACTCACTCGAGGATAAAATAAATGTTGGGACATAAATTCAATTTAAGATGTATTGAAGAGCCCTGATTTTCTTTGACACAGCCTATTACTATAAAGCAAAGTCAACCATGGAAGTTTAGATTCCATTTTCTGTTGCATACTTTTGTGAGTCCAGGATATCAGAACTATATTGCCATTAAAAAAGACAGCATTGATTGGGTTCAAAAGCAACTTGTTCATTTTCATCTCAAAGACCTTGTCACAATATCAAAATTGAGCCCAAGCTAAACAACAGTAACCTTGTCATTGAAATTTTGTTTAGGTCTGAATTAAAATGTGCTTTTCTCATTTATTTGTCCAATTAAATTTCTTTCTTCTTTTCAGGACTAACAAAGTTTAAATGGAAAAACAGAAAAATCAGAGAAACATTTACAAACACATTTACCTACAATGTATAGAACTACATTCCCACTTCAATCAAGAAAACTATATAAATACAATGTCATGCATATTCCAACATGTGCTATTTCCTACAAGGATTTATGGTACCATCAGATTTTCAAAAGGGTACATGATTGCAAACTATTTAAAATCTAAAGAGATGATCTTTATATCTTCTTGCAATGTGCTTATTGAGTATGAAGATACACATGGAAAATGAGTATATTTATTTAAAATGTGTCCTCAAGCTTTCTGCTCGTCGGACAGATAATATACAACTATGCACAAACCTATGTGTGCTGGAAACAATGGATTTTAAACTGTATATGCTCCCAATCTGCCTCTATAACTAATACTCACCTCCAGTTCTCTTACTCTGATGGAGAATTCAGTTCTTAACAGCCCTGACTAGGTAACTTCTGATATTACCTCACTCGCTTAAAGACAAAATAAATGTTGGAACATAAATGCTTATAAAAAGAAAAGATAAGAAATGATGAAAAAACATAGCCAAAGAGTCTGAGTCTTACAATACACAATTTACAATTTGGGGAAGAGAAGAGAGAACGGTAAGGAGGAGAAAGGAAGAGAGGGAGAAAGGAACAGAACAGCCACATGTGTAGGGAATTGAATAATTTAACATGTTTATACGTGTCCTTAGAACAATATCTGGCACAGAGCAAGCATTTAATAAATGGTACTCTGTTATATTCATTCTCATTATTTTCACCATCACCACCATCATCATCACCACTACCATAGTCATTGAAAGTTGGCAGACAAATATGAGAGGCTCTGGGGAAGAAGCAAAATATCAGAGAATATGAATGAGAATATGAATATGAGATAGAGGCTTTTGAATAGTGCTTTCTGTAGGATATGTATTGCAATCCCTTCAACATTGTTTAAGAGAGAAAAACAGAGTAAATTTAGTTTAAATCTCCATTAGCTATAGGTCTAGGACATTTGTATCCATCTCTGAGCAGATATCAGGGTCTGAAAAATCTCCATTTTTTATGTAGATTATATTTGAATGCTATTGTATTGGATTTGGGACCTGGATTTCAATATACAGCTGCAGTTCATGTTAGAATATCACGCCATACTTAAGGTAAAATTGCATATTAGAGCAAAGATTGAAAGTCAGGAAGGTACAAGCCATTGTGATTCTCAGAAATCAAAAGCCAACTTAAAGAAACACTCTGTAGACACACCGAAGACAAGTGGAGAATTATATTTCATTGACATTATACGATTTTACCAAAGAGAAAAAAGTTTAAAAGAAAATTACCTCATGAAGTTATAGACTAGAATTCCAATTTGTTTCTAACCTCCATGGAATTCGAGTATCTTAAGAATTTAGTCTTCTTCATATGTGAAGGAGGAAGTCAATATCAATTTTGTCCTCTAAGTTGATGGCTTTGGAGACCAATGTCTCCTAGGGACATGACTGCCACAGTGGGCTACCAATTAGAAGACTGTGGAACCTCTAGCTATCTTCATTCAGAAATTAAACCACCATATCAGTAACAAGAGTAGAAGATTTGAAATGTCCTGACTCAGATGACCCCAGGATAATGAGCTTCAGAACTTGACATATTCAAGACAGTACAGGGTCCCAAAGTCATCAGTCCTGATTCTTGTGGAAGAGACTCTCTTTAATCTGGCACCTATCTACTGTGTTATGGAAGATGTTTGGAATATTTACATTGAATTTATAATCACATGTCAGATAGTGGGTTATGTGGGTTTCAGCATAAGTGTTGACTCCAAATGAACTTGTTAGGAACCGGTAGAAAGAAGACTGGGACATAAAAGGTGGATGGATTTGTTTCATGCAAGACTTGCTTAGAATGAAGTTTTAGTAAATCTGAGGACAATATTTCACTGAATCCTCACTGTTAATATAGTTATCTACCCTGAAAAGATACTGCAAAAATTATAGGCTTGGGCAGCTGAAAGTGAGGTAAATATTCTTTTCCTTCTTGAAATCTGAACTGTCCCACAGTGCCCTTGTGTGTGTGAACAAATATGTTTCCTAACATTATCCCTCACCACAAGCCAACCCAGAACCAGGGTTATTGCAACTGTTTTATTTCTCTGTGGTGGGATGAGTCACAAGTCAGAACTAGGTTGCCCATTTGTCCCTAGATTTTCATAAACCTCAACCAGAATGGGACAAGTCAAGTTTACCCCCAGTCATCCCAAAATATTGGTGGTTAAAGAGGGTGCTATTACTTTGCCTGTTATTTAGGAAGAGGCACAACTATTTGCAGAAGTAAAAGAATCCAGGTACCCAATAGTCCTCATTTGGCATTTAAGAAACACCCAGTAAATAATATCCTGGTTTCCTATCCAAGTTCTAAACCAAATTAGAAAAAAGGCAAAAGAAGAAACATTTAAGGGTCAAATGATCACTTTAATTAATGATAAATCACACACTGGGAAAGTATAGCTTATATTTGCAGGCACCTGGGTTTCTGAAGCATGTACTCAGACTCAGGCAGTAGCACCACACCAGGCTAAGCCTTCATATACTCCCAGCCATGGCAAAGTTGGTCCCTGGAGGGGCCCAGTAAAATGCATGCTCTCTGTGGGCAGTTCCCTTCCATGACGAAGGGAAGATGAAAGGGCTAGCTGTGTGTTCTGGGTTCTTCCTTTCAAAGTCACCCACTGGAAAATGTAACTCTTCCTCCCTAGAAAGTATTGAATAACAGATAAGAGAGGCCAACTGTTGAACGATGCAAGGGAACGAATGTGCTGCAATGTTAAGGCATTGCCTTTTCACAATCCCTCCTTACCAGGAAAGCGAGTGGAATAAACTCCAGAAAAGATATTCATTTCCAAGATAAGCCCTATTTATAAGATTCAAAGTATTTTCCAGAAAGGGCCTTGTGGGGCACGATCAAGTTGAGCTTGGCTGCCAAGATCTCTCTGTTGGATCTCTTTGCAGAGGTGTGGGGAATTCAACAAAACATGATGGAAGTGTCACTATTCACCTGCAGTGTTCCCTGCCTTCCCAGCAGGAATGGAGTACAGAGACAGTAGACCTATCTGTCCATCTACATCTCAGCACACAGGAAAGAATAACAGTGATTTGAAGATACATGGCTTTCATTGGTTTGTAATTAAATTTTTCATTAAAATGATAAATTTATCTGTTTGGTTTAATTGTTTTCTCAGCTGGTCAAATCATTTTGCGATCAGCAGTACCGTAGCAGGAGACATCTAGATGCATCGCCACGTATTACTGATTTGAGAGTTGATTTGGAGATGGAAAATGAAAAACAAATTAAAGAGAATTTGCAGTGACTTTTTGCCAGGGAGCAAGGAAAGGGAGTCTGCAATACTGAAATGAGTGCTCTGGGATCCATATTAAATGAAGAATAAGTCTGTCAAAAAGCTGGGATATATATCCCCTACTGGGGGTGAAGATAGCCTCATTTGGATGGTGCCAATTCAAAACACCATCTGTCAAATGCATACAACTGCACCAATTTCTGTTATTAAAAGATAAGTATCGTACCTTTACTCATTTAATATTCAACATTCACATAACAGCCAGGACCATTTTTCATATGTTGATTTGGGAAAGCTCTGGGAAAGGCCATTTCTTTTCTCCCTCCTTTATTGCCCTTGGAAGTCTAATTTCCCTTGATGAAAATCAGTTTTTCCAATGACAGAAAAAAACTAATTAAATATGTTCAGTTCATAGCTAACTTATCTCATTGCCAACTATTTAAATAGCAGAGTAATTGTGTGAGGAGAACTGCAATAATGTAGTGATAGGAGTAACAGGAAATTAGAGACATATGATTTGTCACTCTGGACACAGCCTGGGATTGACTTCTATGCAGTGGAAAAGACCAAATGATTCATCTTTACTGATCTGTGATTCATGCCCTTCTCTGTCACACACTGATGCAAGCCCAGCTGAAATAATCTATTGTGAAGTGTGTCACAGGGCTATCTCCTTCTGTTGGAACTTGAAGACTAGAGATCAAGGTGTTTGGCAAATAAGGACCCAGAATATGACATACATATATTAGATAGAGAGAGTTACATAAATTCTGAATCTTCATTTTAGATAGGGTTTTGCTATAGAAGCTTTTGTTTAAAACAAGACCTCTGCTTACCTGTGCAATTTAACGAAGAGCTAAAGAAGAAATTAGAATCACCTAGCTCACAACCCCTGAAAGAAAACTGGCTAATCATAGTGCAAGGTCCTTCAGCTATCCAGTGTCATAGCTGGGCTGAGGACACTCAGAATTTGTAGTGGCACAATTGTTGTGATGTATGTAGTTTTTGAAATTGTCTTTTCTTTTATTTGGGCGGTGCATGGTCGGTCTGGGAATCGAAGCCAGGTCTCCCGCATGAAAGGTGAGCATTCTACCACTGAACCACCCGGGCACCCTGAAATTGTCTCTTAACACTCAGACTGTGGGGGTTTTGTTCACCAGCATCCAACAATGGTTTTCTTCCTTATTTGAGTAATCGCCCTTAAAGAATCAAAGTAAAACTACATTTTCTCTCTCTCCTCAAATAACCTAAGGCTTACGTGATCTTACATTTGACATAAAATTTTATGGGATTTAACACTCTCTAAATCCAAAATAAATATATAGACCTTAGCTACTGTGCTGGTTTGAAAAGATGTACCCTAGAAAAGCCATGTTTTAATCCTGATCCATCTTGCGGAGGCAATCATTTCTTTCAATCCCTATTCAGTACTGTAGGTTGGAAACTTGATTGGATGTTCTCCACGGAGATGTGACACGCCCAATTGTGGATATTAACCTTTGATTAGAGAAAGATGTGACTCCATCCATTTATGGTGGGTCTGGATTAGTTTACTGGAATCCTTTTAAAAAGGAAACATTTTGGAGTAAGATAGAGAGCTGTTCTAGTTTGCTAGCTGCCGGAATGCAATATACCAGAAATGGAATGGCTTTTAAAAGGGGTAATTTAATGAGTTGCTAGTTTACAGTTCTAAGGCCGAGAAAATGTCCCAATTACAACAAGTCTATAGAAATGTCCAATCAAAGGCATCCAGGGAAAGATACCTTGGTTCAAGAAGGCCGATGAAGTTCAGGGTTTCTCTCTCAAGTGAGAAGGCACATGGCGAACACAGTCAGGGCTTCTCTCTCGGCTGGAAGGGCACGTGGCGAACACGGCGTCATCTGCTACTTTCTCTCCTGGCTTCCTGTTTCATGAAACTCCCTGGGAAGCATTTTCCTTCTTCATCTCTAAAGATCACTGGCTGGTAGACTCCCTGCTTCATGATGCTGTAGCATTCTCTGCTCTCTGAAACTCTCTCATTCTCCAAAATGTTTCCACTTTTATAGGACTCCAGTAAACCAATCAAGACCCACTCAAATGAGTGGAGACACATCTCCCCCAACCCAGTTTAACAACCACGCTTGATTGAGTTACGTCTCCAGGGAGATGATCTAATTACAGCTTCAAATATACAGTACTGAATAAGGATTAGAAGAAACGGCTGCCTTTACAAACTGGGATTAGGGTTAAAACTTGGCTTTTGTAGGGTACATACATCCTTTCAAACTGGCACACCCCATGATATGGTTGAATGTCTATTCTTAACATTATGTTGCAGCTGTCTTATGGAGAAGGTTTGTGACTTCTACAACCTCAGTCCCTAGCTCAGCATCAAGAGCTTAAAGAGGAAATGTACAACTAAGCTGTATTCTTACACACGTGTTGCTTTGAATGAATAATTTTGTAGTGCAGGCCCAGATAATTCCATAAAATAACCTTAGCAATTGCAGATATTAATTTGAGTTTTTATTTTTAAATTTTATGTTCAAGGGTAAAATTTAACTATGATTTTCATTGAATTAAAAATAAAAATGGCCCACTTCTTTGATGCTTTTAATTATATGATCATTCTTTTTATTTATTTTAAACTTTTTTTTATTGTATACTATAACATATATGTAAAACAAAGAAATAAAAAAGTAATAGTTTTCAAAGCACTCTTCAACAAGTAGTTACAAGACAGATCCCAGAGTTTGTCATGGGCTACCATACGATCCTCTCATATTTTTCTGTTTTGCTGCTCCAGAATATAGGAGGCTAGAGGACTTAAATAGTTTTTATCATCACAATTGACTTTTTCCCTCCTTTTTTTTGGGGGGGAAATACCATATAAACAAAAAGGCTACAAATTTCAAAGTGCAGCACCAAAATTAGTTGTAGAACATACTTCAGAGTTTGACATGGGTTACAATTTCACAATTTTAGGTTTTTTATTTCTAGCTGCTCTAAAATACTGGAGACTAAAAGAAATATCAATGTAATGATTCAGCATTCATATTCATTTGTTTTATTTTATCTTCTCTGTATAACTCCATTATTACCTTTTATCTTTCCATCCCTCTCTTTAGGGGTGTTTGGGCTATGGCAATGCTAAATTTTTTATATTGGAAGGGTCTGTCACTAATATGGGGTAGAGGAGATGGAATTATCTGATGTTCTAGAGAGGCTAGGCTAGGTTTCAGGACTTATCTGGACCAGGGACCCATCTGGAGGTTGTAGGTTTCTGGGAGATAACTCTAGAGCATGGAACCCTTGTGCAATCATATATATTGCCTTAGGTGTTCTTTAGGATTGGCTGGAAGAGTTCTGATTGGGGGTTGGCAGGTTATGATAGGTAGCAAGGACTGACTGAAGTTTGCATAAGTGCAACCTCCAGAGTAGCCTCTTGACTCTATTTGAACTCTCTCTGCCACCGATACTTTATCAATTACACTTCTTTTCCCCCTTTTAGTCAGGATGGAATTGTTGATTCCATGGTACCAGGTCTGGATTCATCCCTGGGAATCATCTCCCACATCACCAGGGAGACTTTCACTCCTGGATGTCATGTCCCATGTAGGGGGGAGGGCAATGATTTCACTTGCAGAGTTGGGCTTAGAGAGACTGAGGCCATATCTGAATGAAAAATAAGTCCTCCAGAAATAACTCTTAGGCATGCCTATAAGTAGTCTAAGCTTCTCTGCTATCTACATAAACTTCACAAGAGTAAGCCTCATGATCAAGGGCATGGCCTATTGATTTGGGTGTCCCTAAACTTTGACACAGTATCAGGGGATTCCCTGATGGTAAGGTTTAATAGTTCCATATTCTTTCTCCCATCCTTCAGGGGACTTTGCCAATACTTTTTGATTATTTGCTCAATATACTCTAGAACTCTTAATATACATTACAATAATCTATACAGGATTAAAGGACCTCTGTCTCATTCTGTGCTCTCTGTGTTTCAATTGTATATGATCATTCTTTCTATTAAGAGTAAGAACCAACATGTAAGTATATCATGACTTTTCAAAATAATGTCACTTATATACTCAGCAAATCCTTGAGTACACTGGATAAATTGAAAAGTCAACAATAGAGACTGGGAGAAAGTTCCATGTACATTGGAATGAAAACTAAGAGACAGTTGACATGAAGGATTAAAAGGAGTTATATACTTCATATTTATTTACTTAAATCTCTTTTTCTGGAGTGAAATAACCAGACTATGGGTCTGTTATACTATATTCTACTGCAAGGTTCAGTACACTTCTTCTGAAAAGGGGAATATACTCAATATTTCAGTCTTTGTAGACTATATGGTCTGTATCAAGACTACTCACCTTTGCCATGAGAGCTGCCACTGACAATAAGTAAATGAATGAGCAGTGCTGTGTTCCAATAAAATTTGAACTATAAAAACAGATGGTGCAAAAAACAAACAGACAAATAAAAACATTCAACAAATGGTGGTGTGATAATGGGATATTCACATGGAAAAGAATGAAATGTGACCCCAATGGCACAGCATACAAAACAAAACAAACAAACAAACAAAAATTTAAAAACAGACGGTACGTTTAATTGTGAAAACCTTGTGACTGACACTCCCTTTCTCCAGTATATGGGCAGATGAGTAAGAAACTGAATACAAATAAACAAATAAGTAAACAAATAATGGGGGATAAAGGGTAGGGATGCTTTGGGTGTTCTTATTTATTTTTATTTTTATTTTTTTTGAGTAATGAAAATGTCCTAAAATTGAATGTGGTAATGAATGCACAACTATATGATGTTCCTGTGAACTATTGATTGTATACTTTGGATGATTATATAGTGTGTGAATATATTTCAATAAAGTTGCATTTAAAAAATGTCATAAGTAATTAAAAAAAGAATAGCCTGAAGGAAATACCTGAAACCATTGAACTATAATCCGGTAGTTTTGCCCTTTGATAATGATTGTATAACTATATAGCTTTTATCGTATGACTCTCTGATTGTAAAAGTTTGTGACCCTTTATTCAATGTATGGTAGATGAATAATAGAATAAAGACATATATGGAAAAAATAAAATAATAATAATTGTCGAGAATATGAGGATTAAATACCCCTATGTAAACTATGGACAATAATTATAATACTACTTTAATCATCTTTCATCACTTGTAACAAATGCTACTGCTGTTAAAAAATAGTAGAATTAAAAAAAAGTATCATCATTAATAGTAACAAATTTTCCACACCAATCCAAACGTTGGTGGTGGGGTAGTATATGGGAATCCTGTATTTTATGCATGATTCTTCTGTAAACCTGCTATTTCTCTAATAAAACAATGTTTTTGTTTTGTTTTGTTTTGTTTTTGCATGGGCAGGCATGGGGAGTCGAACCCGGGTCTCCAGCATGGCAGGTGAGAATTCTGCCACTGAGCCACCATCACACCACCCAAAACAATGTTTTCAATGAAAAAAAAAAAGGTACATCAGATTTGGCCTTCAGATCATAGTTTCCTAAATCGTAAAATAGGGAGATCGTTTAGGGGGTCTTTTTTTAATCACCTCTCCTATTTTTAGTGCAGCTCCTCCACCACATTCCAGAACTATCAGTCTGCCACCAAGCAGCTTAACAGTCCCTTCTCTGTCGCCCCTCAATCAAATCTTCTTTCCTTAGATACTGGTTTGTTCTTCTCACACCCTCCAGAAACTGTATAGTGTTTTCTAAAGGTTATTTGTATCTTAAAACAAGACTCCTGGAGACACAGCCACCTAGACCAGCCTAATTAAAGCCTGACAAAAGGAATTTTTAAAACAATTGTCAAGGTATTTTGGAACAGGGGAAGTTTTGGCAAAATCCTTAATGAAATATCATTCAAGCAATTTTTCACTCTGCTTACTTCAAAAACAGTCAGTGCCATACAGGTTTATTTCAAAATGAACTTTTTTCTTTTTATAGCTCCACCACATGTGTCACCCCATTAGGCACTTCTGGTTAGAGGACCTACCTTGAAAGCCCATTTTATCCATTTGCTCAATGCCTGACCAAGATTTAATACTTAAGAACGCATCTCCCAAATGCACACTTAGTACTTCTCCAAGAATTGTCACTCCATTCAGGCTTAACGTTCTCTTCCAATGAATCAAATCCATGTTAAAAGGCAATACTGATTCTGTTTATACCTAGAATGTCCAATGCAATTCCCAGAGCCAGCAATATATAAAAATTTCTAGTAAAAAAATGGTAATGATAATGTCACATTATCAGCAGTGTATCATATACAAACAGGAAAAATAGCATTAATGTGGAATATTACTTGTCTATGGAATCATTCGAAGTATTTGAGCAGTTTAATTTTATAAGTTCTGCTACTGCAAAGCTAGACATCAATTTTTATTAAAATTCAGTACATATAACAGTCAAGCTCTTGGATGATTATTAATCTGTCTATATTACTTATAATATGCTGGACAAGTCCTACCTTTTCGACACTTAATTACTATAATTACATCACGCAAATTTAATTGTGGTTACTCAAACTCTGAACACTGTAATAAAAACTTCAACTTCCACTGTCCTTTTGAATTTTCCAGTTTTTTTTTAAATGTAGACAATATAAATATCAACAGTCATTTTTTGAGATGTTTGGATGATGTCAACGGTTCCTTCTTACTTTGAAATTGCAAAGATCACAATGTGACTAAGAAGGAAGTCACTAAAAAGGTGCTTTCAAAAAATCAGTTCCAGCGGGGTGCAAGGGTAGCTCAGTGGTAGAATTCTTAGCTGCCATACAGGAGACCTGGGTTCGATTCCTGGCCCAGGCACTTTCCAAAAACAAATAAACAAGCCAAACAAATAAAAATTCAATAAAAGATGCTGCAATAACGGGATACTCACATGGAAAAAGAATGAAATGTAACCCCCACCATACAGCATACAAAGAAAAAAAAAATCAGTTCCAATTTTAGGACGCTAGTAGCTGGGTTCTAAGGCTCTTGAAATTAAGGAAGACTCTTCTCTAGTTTTCCCCAGGAAACCCTCTGAGATTTTTATTTTACAAGCTTTTATTCAGAGGCATCAGATCACTATTTACCCTCTGCAAAGCCTGGTTTGCTTTTTGGCATATAGGTGGTCTTGTTCACTGCAAATTTGGAGCAACACAGTTTTATGATTCAATGTCATCTCTTGCTTTGAATAAAAAACATGATTAAGTTGTTAGCAACAATAATCTATAAAATAACAGATTTTGAATGATTCAGTCATGTGTAGGCAGTTTGTAAGCCGTTAAGCATTCTAAAAGTTGTTCATAGTTATTATAACTCTGAACTCTCTTCTGGAACTGGAAAACATTGATGCTTAGATATTATTTATAACTGTATGGTACATGAAGATGCATTTCATTTTTCCTGTTCAAAATAAGATATTGGATGGGCCACGGTGGCTCAGCAGGCAGAGTTCTCGCCTGCCATGCTGGGGACCTGGGTTCGATTCCCGGTGCCTGCCCATGTTAAAAAAAAAAATAAGATATTAAATCTTTAGCTTGTCAAACTGCAACATATAAAGGTGGGAAATAAGAAAATGATTAGGAAAAGCCTTACAATATTATAATTAGTCCATTTTCCTAATGCCTGTAATTGAACTCATCATCAAAATAGCACTGTGGTGGTTTTCCAGAATGGGTCTTATGTATTACAATATTGAAATACTTGTAAAAAAATATTTACTAACCTGCATCTCCAATATTCTTCCAGGCTAATTGTAAAAGAGGGAAAAGATGTCTACCATGAAAGGATACTCTTATTGGAAGACAGGGAAAAGAAGACATAACTAAAACGTAGCACATGGAAATACATACCAGACTATAGTACTTAATTTGTATTTATTAAGGCAGCATGATAAAGGGCTTACCAGATGGATATCGTATTTTTGCCATTGAAGTGAAGATTCTTCAAATGAAGAGTGACCAGGGAAGGTGGACATAGCAAAGGCTCTAGTCTCATGCTATGAAGACTACTTCCTGAGGATGACATTCATTTCAGAATATTTCTGCCTTCAGCACAGACTAACCCAAACAGACCTTGCATAAAAAAGATACTCTCGTTGTGTGATTTCTTAATTGCTGGCTAGTGAAATTTGACCCTGTAGAACTGATTCAGTGATGGGGGTGCAAGGGTAGTTCGGCGGTAAGATTCTTGCCTGCCATGAGGGAGACCCAGGTTGGATTCCTGGCCCATGCACTTCCCCCAGAATAAACAAAACAAACAAAAATTCAACAAATAGTGCTGCAATAACGGGATACTTACATGGAAAAAGAATGAAATGTGAGCCTGCCATACAGCATACAAGGAAAAAAAACAAAAAAAAAAAACTGATTTAGGGTTGTCATTGTGAAAATGGTTAAAATTAATAACCAGTAATAGATTATACAATTAGAAAGGAGAAAACATGACCAGACTGTACTTTAATTTTATACCATGTATTTTTGTCAACAAATTCCAACTTATTCAATATTTTACTTTGACTATAAAGAAACACAATTAAAACTCTTTAGTAATTAGCTGACAAATCTGTGAAGAAGCATTTAACTTAGATGATTTATTTCTGAGATGGGAACATATGAGTCAATAAGGGAATTGTGAGACAACTCATTCAAACTCTCTGCCACAGCTAAAGAATATGTACATACATCTGTACATTACGGAGAAAGAGAAAGCAAGACAGAGAGCACAGATAATAAAGATTTGACTTGATTATAGCAATAGTTTTTCTACTTTTTCACTAATACTTTGAAATTTCCAAAGACTTATGGTTTCTATCATAAGTCTTCTATATAAGTATCTACTTGAGTATATGCACTTCAATTATATTTGTTGCTGAGAATGGGCATTTCAAAATATTATTTAAAAAGTACTAAAATTGCTACTTCTGGCATGTATTTCAATTTTCACGTTGTACTAATTTGATAGTAAATAATGACAAACATAAGCCGCGGGTAGTACATTGATTTCCTTACATACTAGTGTTAAATCCCTCATATTTGTGTAACAATTTACTGAGAAACAAGCTGACAAACTTTGTTCCCTCCCAAATTTTATTTTCTAAAAGGATGCATTTCAATTGATTCAAATTCAGTAAAATTTCCTACTATAACATAATCTCTGTAAGGAGAGAGAAAAGTAATAGATATATTCTGTTTGCCACTATATATCTGAAGTTCTTAGAACAAAGTAAATGCTAGATTAATATTTATTGATTGATGATTTATTTGATTGAATGATTAGCCAGACATGATGCAAACAAAATTATCCCCAATCTGTCTTTAGAGGCAGGCATGGGGACAGTTAGGATTGAGTTAGGTTTGAGGGGATTGTGTGTGGACTTGCTTCATTTTATGCTTCTCTCTTACTGCAAATTTGCCAACAAGAGCAGTCATTCATAATCCCTTCCATCCAAGGACACAGATTATCCCTTTTCTGTTTAAATCCAATACCTTTTCCAACTCTCCAAATCTCATCTCCTACTGTCTCCAGGACCAGACTGAACTATCCAACCCCCAACCCATTCTTGTTGTTTTATTTCCTCTACTGAATTTTCTCAACATATAAACATGTCCCTGACTCCTCCTCTGACCTCATAATTCTTTCTATTTAAATCCTTCCTCCCTTTTCACTCAGGTTTCTGCAGTCTACCTTGCAGTGCTCACATCCTCCATTCTTCTTCATTATTCACCAGAGTCAAAATTTTACCCCCACCACCCCTTTGAAGTTGCCCTTCACAAGCCATTCCCAAAATGCCAAGTTTCAAATTGAATGCATACTCTTGGGGCCATATATTATTGTCCTTTGAAACATCATAACAATATTAACAGTAGCTGTCCTCTTAAAACTCTATGCTCCTTGTCACAACCACAGCATTCTCTTCCAGTGCTCTGCCCTGTCTTTCTCTATTCAAGGGTTCAGATCATTTATTCTTAAAATATGCTTTCTCTTTAGCCTATTCTTGTACTCCCCTCTGGCCTCTCTTACAATAGGGCTTCTCAGGTTTCTGCCCCTAATTCACTGCTACTTTCACTCTACATGGCCTCCCTAGGTGATCTCAGCTACTCTCATGACTTGAGCTACTCCCTCTGTGCCAATGAAATCCAACTCTCTTCCCCCATATTTATCGTAGAAAGCAGTTAGTTGGCCACTGAAACCCTGTGCCTCATGTGCATTCTCCAGGCAGGAAATGGAAGGAAAGAGGAAGGTATATCATTTCAGTTGACATTCTATGGCTAGAATTCCAACACATGGCCACGCACATTTTGACAAAGGAGACCAGAACAAGTAGTCCTTGGCTGAGAAGCACTGCTCAGCAGCAACACTGCCCAAGGAAAGGGGCAGCTCACATTTCTGGTTACTGCCATTTCTATCACAATTACACTATCCTTATTCTTATGTATTAATGCTTCAGATGTTCCTGTATCTAAATTTCTTATTTTCTGAGGAACCCAGATATCTGACATTTTACCATAGTTATTTTAAGGCTTACTCTTATTTTAAAACTCAGGTTAATCCATGAGCCAATGGAGGTTCTGTAAAACACCTTTAGTAAAAATCTCCTGTCACAATTTAGCTGAGATGAGGAGTGCTGATATATTTTTAAGTATGACTCATGATTCTTTCATGCTACTCCTTCTTTCATTTTGGCCCAAAAAATGCAAAGACCCAAATTGTTTTTCAACAATTTCCAGAAATTTTTCAAAAAAGGAGTTTATCTAGTCTGTGGAATGACTTTAGCCTTAATCAGCTGTTGCTCCAACTATTGCATTTTTAATGGCATTTTAAGGAAGTTTAAAAAATATCTTCTGCGTCTTTTTTGGCTCAACCCTGGGGATAGCAATGTTTCAGTTCTCAGGTGTCAGCCACTCTTATCATGTTTTGACCCAATGAGCTTTAAAGATGTTTTCCACCGAAGCTTGACAGAAAGGAAGAAATTCAGCATCATATTAAATGTGCCAGTGCAGCCTTAAGGGCACTGATAAGACAAGTATTTGAGAACTTGACATTATTGTTGAAATTAACATTGATATTGGATCAGAAATTACAATTCCTTTGCAACTCCCTTCTGAATACTCTGAACTACAATATGGGTGGCACAGAAGACTTGTAAAAATGCTGGAAAAGCTGCCAGAACTATCTATGAAAGCTCTTTCAAATGAAGAGGAACACTCATTCTAAAACTGACTTTGTCATTTAAGCAAAACTCTTTGTATATATCATTGGTGCTTATTAAAAAAAAAATCACCTTTAGCCTCGTTTTTGAGCTTTACTGGCCCAATAAAGAAAGCCTCTGTCCTCCTCCCTTCATCTTTTACAACTCCGTCAGTGAATTTGTAAACTCTGTGAGGCTCTCTTAAACCTTTGTCTTCAGCTCTGGTGTTTCACCAAAAATTTAGTCACAAAATTATTTCTGGCACCACTCATCTCTTCTTGTATGTATAAAAGTCATCATAAATAGCCATCTTTCTGCAACCAATTGTATTATTTTCCTTAAAAATCAAATATTTTTCACCTATTCATTCAGTGCTCAAATTTGAACACCGAGACCACTTTTCCCTTTGGTCACAGCTTGGGAAAACTTTCCTTTGTGTGATGTACTTTTGGTGGGGGGAGAAGGTCTTGTTTGCCAGGCTGCTAGGACAAAGATCACACAATGGGTGGCTTGAATAACAAGAATTTTTTGATTCACTGTTTTAGAGACCAGAAGTCCCTAATCAAGGCATCATTGGCAAGGCCATGCTTTCTCCCCAAAGTCTGTAGTGGTTTTGGTGCTGGGTTTTCACAATCCTTGGGGCTCTTTGGCTTGCATGTCTGCCTCCCATCACTTGGTGATGTTCTCTGGTCTTCTCTTGGTGACTTTCTCTTTATAAGGCCTCCAACAATACAGATCAAGGCCCACCTGTATCACCAGGGATAGACCTAAGTAGGATTTTAGAAGATAAAGTCACAAATATGTCCACACCTTAGCTGATCCTATGCCTTCAAAGAGTCCTAATTACAAATGAGTTCATATCCACAGAAATGTAGATTTAAATTAAGAATATTTCTTTTGTTGAGGCATATAATTTAATCTGTCGCAGGGGCTTAATATCAAGGCAGACACTGGTGACACAGTACAATTGGATAACTGTTTAAGCAGACTAAACTTTTCCAACACAGGACATCATGCCCATTCAACTGTATGCTGTCACTTCTATACTTGCTTATTTTTCTGCTTTGGATGTAAAGATCCAACTTACTGAACATTTTGCCGATATACATACATACATACATATACATGCTGATATGTCATTAGATATGCTGATATCTAGTCATACATGCATTAAGTCTTTTTCTAAATCCAAATTCTTTCCTGCCTTTATTGTGAGTTGCCCCTCCCAAACATGGATATTCTACTGTTGGAATGTCCTACTCTGAACCAGTAGGAAAGCTGACATTGGTTATTTTTGTATACCCAATTACAGCAATTGTAATGACTTTAACTCAAAGGGCCACAGTTCTCATAATGAACAGTCTAACAGATTTAGTCCCACTAAATCTGGGAGTTTAGAATATAAGGAGTAATGGTGAGAAAACTAAATAGTTAATGGTGAGTAACATTTGTATTTGTTGCAATAGACATTAGGAGCCATTAGCGACTAGATTTCAGAATGCAGGAAATATTGCAAAAGGGAGACTACAGGGAAAAGACCTATTAGCTTACATCTGCAAATCCCATTGAACCAGTTTCCTAAAGTTCCTGTCATATAAATCATTTATCCAATATGCTCTTTTTTTTTTTTTTTGCATGGGCAGGCAACAGGAATCGAACCCGGGTCTCCGGCATGGCAGGCACATACTTTGCCTGCTGAGCCACCGTGGCCCACCCTAATATGCTCTTTAATGTATTGTTCCCCTCCTGGAAAACTTTGAAGTGTTTTCAACAGGAAAGGATGTTGAATTTTTTCAAATGCCTTCTCTGCATCAATCGAGATGATCATGTGATTTTTCTGCTTTGATTTGTTGATATGGTGTATTACATTAATTGATTTTCTTATGTTGAACCATCCTTGCATACCTGGGATGAATCCTACTTGGTCATGATGTATAATTCTTTTAATGTGTTGCTGGATTCGATTTGCTAGAATTTTGTTGAGGATTTTTG
>PVIY010031109.1:0-12173 GCA_004026745.1 Myrmecophaga tridactyla | reverse complement strand
TCTGGTTTTGGTATGAGGGTGATGTTGGCTTCATAGAATGAATTAGGTAGCTTTCCCACCTCTTCAATTTTTTTGAAGAGTTTGAACAAGATTGGTACTAATTCTTTCCGGAATGTTTGGTAGAATTCACATGTGAAGTCATCTGGTCCTGGCTGGAATGCCTTCTTGCTAGCTTATTCCAATCCTATATATCTTCAAGGATCAGCTCAGAACCATCAATAATGACTCGTTCCTAGTGTAACGGCTACAACTAAAGTTTATTTAATTGGGTATCTGTTTTGGGAATCATACTATCCTGAAAGACAAAGCTTATTTGTAGATGATGTTTGTCTTTCCAGCCCAATAGCAATATGTCTTCAGAAAGGTCTTCAAGAGTTCTAAATACAGGGTGGTGCGACAGTGGCTCAGTGGCAGAATTTTTGCCTGCCATGCCAGTCCCACCTTTCTTTGTCTCTGAGGCACCTCCTTTCTCATTTCTACTTTCAACCACGGAAACTCTTTCTTCTTTGAATTTATTGGCTACTCTTCATTAACCTGTCCCTAAATATTATTGCCTGCTTCTCTTCATTCCTTAGAATCCTTTTATTCTTACTTTTTGCTTACTCATTGGTAATCTCACCCATCTCAATTGTCTTAAAAGGGAGAACTGCTGAAGAGCTTGGGGGCAAGGAAACATTGTGAACCATTCATTCTTTTATTCTTTTGAGCACCTACCATATGCCAGACATGAATTTACAGCTATCAGGAAAAAAACAAATCCTGCCCAAATGGAACTTGCACTCTAGTGGGTTAAGCACAACATAAATGTACATGAAAGTAAAAATCAGGGGAGGGGGGAAGAAAGTGCCAATGATATGCAGAATAATTGTCATTAAGAAAATGTGAAAAGGATCTACTGAGACAGGGACATCTGGGCAAAGACCTCATGAGGTAAGGGACTCATGAGTGTGGTTTTCTGAGGAAAAGTGATCAAGCCAACAGGAGCAAGAAAAAATGTCCTGTGGAGGGAACGGAGGAGTGGGGCAAGATTCACACAGTGGCTGATCCTGCAGTTCTTTGGACCTTTATCACCTTTTGACTTTTCTCTTCATGAGATGTGTTGACTTGTGTGCATGACCCGACAATTTTTAAGTGATCACCTTGGATGCTGTGATTTTTATGGGCAATAGGGAAACAAAGGCAGATGCAGGGAGTCCATGCAGGCTGGACTCCAACAACAATGCAGGCTGGAGTCCCTGGTGACTTAAACCAGGGGGGAAGGTGGGATAAGAAGTCACAGAGAGCATGGGGAAGATGGAAATGGCCATGCCAGACCTGCACTGTCCACCCTAGAATTCTTTTTCTGGGAGGGTCTCGATAAATTATAGATGCATGGCTTCCCAAGTGGCTGAGGGTCAAGTGACTTTGCTTGTCAATGTGCAGCACTTCTCAACTGGTGTTTCATGATATACTGATCCCGTATCCTCAGCATCTGAATGAAGCTTGGGGTGACTCAAAGCAGAGTCAGTTGCCCAAACCTGTTATTAACTATGTATGGGACTCTGTGGTTGCTAGGTTCAGTGTCAACTTGGTCAGGTGATGGGGCCTAGTTCTGTTGCTGTGGACATGAGTCATTAGTATGTGAAACTCATCTATGGTTGATTACATCTGCAGTCGGCTAAAAGGAGTGCCTTCCACAGTGAGGGGTGTTTAACTTAATTTGCTGGAGGCTTAAAAGTGACAGGTCAGAAAAAAGCTCAACACAGCACAGCCCAAGCAGTTCAGCATATCTCATCCTAGCACTCACAGCTCAGCCCAGATGTTTGGAGATGCAGAAAGGAATCACCCCAGGGAAAGCCATTGGAACCCAGAAGCCAGAAGAGAATGCCAGCAGACGTCATCAGGTGCTTTCCCGTGTAAGAGAGAACCTCAGTTGAAAGTTAACTGCCTTTTTTCCTCTGAAGAACTATAAGTATTTAACTAAACAAATCCTCTTTTACTAAAAGTCAACCCATCTCTGGTATGTTGCATTCTGGCAGCTTTGGCTGACTAAAACAGGCTCCAAATCTCACCCAAATTTACCACAGGGTACCATACAAATAATATCATTTGGTTGTGTGTTGTGACGTGAAAATGGTGAGGAAGCCCTGCACTACCAGGCAGAGTGCGTCCTCCTTTTCCAGAGTTGCTGAACCATATTGAATCAATGAGCTAATAGTAGATTGCATGTATTGATGCTTATTTTATAGCACGTACCATGCTAAAGATCTCACATGAATCATCATGTCTAATTTTAAAAGTAACCATATTCGGTGAAGCCTGGGGAAGAAAGGTAACTTCTCCAAGGTGTTCGTGTGTGGAGTGTTGGTGTGAAGGTCAAGGTCATTTTCTTCCTCTCAGAGGCTAGCATTGATTTTTAAGTCTATCATTCAACCACGGCTCTTTTTTATGATATGTTCAGCTTGTCTCTGTCTTGCCATCTCTTTTTAGAGTTTATTTATTCGTTTGTCACCCTATTTCATCTCTCTGCTTTCATTCTAGGCTTGGACTTCACATATACCTGTTCTCAGCTTCCATGGAAAAAGTTTGTCATGTAATGAGGTAAGCAGGTAAGAAGGAATGCCAGGAGAAAGGGGTCTTAGCTCCTAGAGCTCCTCTCCTTCTGGGCAGTAGGTTGGCCAATCACCTTGAACTCTGCAGCACATTCCAAACTTCCTCTCCTCCTAGCTATATGAATCCCTGCCGAGCACAAAGCAGATATATCTTGAACTCTTTCTTGGTTCAGAGTAATTTTGAAGACCTAAAGCTCCAGGAGGATAGGTACTATTTAGCAGGGACATATTCTGTTTGCTTAAATTGTCATAACGATTGCAGATCCTAAATTTACGTTCTCCTTTCCTAGATTAAAATATGTATTTAAAATTTAAAAATATTTTTAACATAAACATTGCAGACCAAGCAGTACCATCATAGATTTATGACAGCATTTTTATTAGAACAACATTCCAGCCACTAATATGTGTGCTGTATTTGTTACGCTTATTCTACACAAACAGATTATACTCATACAGGACTCTTTGAACTAAGATACAGAAGAGCCATGTTTAAAAGATTCTTATTTTAGTTGAGTTTTAATATATATGAAAAAATCTACAAGCATGCAGTATAACAGAGGGGTTGCAGCATGTGCTAGAATACTGTGGATTTGTATAAATAAGTAATGGAGGATATCTTAAGAAGTTGAGCCTTCAACTATAGGTAAAAGTACCAAAGTACACTTTGAATTTTCTACAAAGTGCATATATTACCTATTCAAATAACTAACTTACTTACCTTATATGTATATAATAAACTAACTAAATATATAAAATACTTAAATAATGAATAAAAGTAGATAAATAAAGAAGCTATAAAACTGAAAAGCACTAGGGAGGAGGCAACAAGAAAAGAATAAAAATTATTTCATACTTTTGTTAAGACATTGGCAAACATGCAGAAATAAAATATGGATGCACACATGTAGCTTCAGAAGAATATGACTTTACTGAAGAAAGAATACTTGGGCAGTGCACTGTGGCTTTTAGACAGGATATTATCCATGAAGCGTTAGGTGAAGAATTTGTGACAGTCGTTTCTTTCAGATTTCTCTCCAAGAGAACCTTCTCCAGGGAGTACAGCTGGTTAACAGCCTCTACCACATTGCCTTCAAGATCTACAACAGTGTTCAAAGCCATGGTATCCTCTTCCTTGTCAGCTTCCAGCTGATGACTGAACACAGCAAGGTTGCTTTCTGGGGACTGGCCACTTCTGTCCAACATGGGACACATCTAGAAACAGGCTATGGACTGATGCTACCCTACAACATTCTAGGAGCTATACAGCAGTCTCAGATTCTTTCTACTCAATCCTCCCTCCTTCCCCACCTGCTTTCAAGTCTTGAGATTCTTCCTGTTTCCTTCCTCTATGCTTTATTTTTCACAGGTGTTCTCCCCAATAACTCTCAGGTACTTGTAACCCCTTGGTATTTGCTTCCTGCAGGACCTAAACTGATAAAGAATTGAAAAATTCCCTCTCCTCTCCTCAAAATATCTCCTTCAACAAACCAGACCTTCTCCCAGGCACTGAAGATCCCTAATAATATGCAGGTATGTTTTGAGAAAATTTAGTAATCATTCTCAAACCAGGAAAAACTACTTTGGCAAATAAAGTGGCATGTATGTTTAATTGAGTTGGTGGCTCAAGAGTGGATGCATTAGTCAAGAGTCGATGCAAGGAGGCAGTATTGGCAAAAGGCAGCTCTATCAAAGAGAAGTAAAGTGATTGCCAGAATGAAGACATGAAGACAATGTTTCCATCCTTACAAGTTTATCTAAAGCTCTTCTGAAAAGTGATTTAGACCAAGAAATTGATACTGGTGATTATGTCTGGTTGTTGAAAACCTTGAAGGCCTTGGTTAAAAGTCTGATTCTAGAATGCATGGGTGGTTCAGTGGTAGAATGTTTGCTTTCCATGCTGGAGACCCAGGTTCAATTCCCGATTACGCATCAAAAAAAAGTGTGATTCCAATCTCAACTATATATATATCTCAACTTTCAGGGGTGGAATGCTAGCATGAAGAATAAATCAATGACTAATTATTTTTCTGGAAACCTTCTGTTTTCATTAACATTATTCTCTTCTCTCCATTTTAGTATGCCAAAAGAAAATCCAACATTTGCCTATTAATATCTGCATATGGATATCATTAGAAATATCATAATACTTAAGTTACCATTCATATCAATTGAAATATTTGGAGACCCTATGGAAAATGTATGGCGTAACATGCTTTGTAAATAAATTCTAACCTTAAGGGAAAATGTTATAACTATTTTATCCATTGAAAAAGATTAAAGTATTTCTTATCTTTAAGAAGAATTAAAATTCTATTCATGCAACTACATTTAGGTCCCCTTAAGAATAAAAAGTTATTTACTTCTCAAGATGAAAAATTGTACATAATTCTGAAATAGCTACCTCAAAGCTATGACAGGAGCACCATTTTTAAATGACACTGAACAAGTGGCCTCAGGAAATTGCCAAAATTTACACAGAGTAATCATCTTAATAATTTTTGTGTGTTTTTTGACAGTCACAAATAGAATTAAACTGACAGCTTTTAAAGCATCAAATTAAATAAAATGTTGACTTTCTTGTATCACATGAGACACTTAGGGAAACTTTTCTGTTTTGCTAAGGGATGAATGATGGACACTGCAATAATTATAAATGTTCAAGTAGTGAAGATAGAGTTTGAAGCAAGAATTATTATGTTTTTGCTTGTGATAAGTGGTTGATTTACAACTGGAAATCAGGATGGTACAATTACCAGAGAAAGGCTAATTCTCAGTATGTAGCAAACTCTAGAATACTGTGGTTCTTTTCCAAAAAGGAAGTATCTTCTTTTACCGTCTTACCGGGTTGATGACTCAAATTTTATAGATCGCATGTAAAGCAGTCATTCCTGACTTCCATTGCTCCCAGAGTTGTACTCACACCCTAACTCTTGGCACTTTATTGTGGGAATTTTATCTCCCATGGAGCAATAATAGTGTCACTTCCATCCACCCTTCTCCCCGCCAACACACGTAAACATATAACTTCCTGCTTAGTTGCTTGCTGAAAGTTTCTGCAAAGACATTGGCTGGACAAAAAGAAGCTCACTACTTTTGGACACCTCAAAAAACAAGTAAAAACAAGTTGCAGAAAAAGCTTTCCAACTGCCTGTCAAGCTTGCTTTCTGACACATGGGGTTTATTTGATACTTTTCCATCTTTTGTTTTATTTCATTTTTTTAGTGGTTTATCTTTTATGAGGTGGAACTTGGTTGTTCTGAAGGAAAAACCACATTGATTTCCCTCAATCGAACATTGTCTCCTAAGTAAATATTTGAGCTTTCTATCCTAAACCCTCCTCAAATGTCATTCTTAGCTTTGGATTTGTGTTGGCTTCATTTGGGAAAGTTAGGAGATAGTGTGTCAAAGGTCCTTACACATATACCATTCAAAAAGAGATGCTGGCAGGCAGATATTAACCGCAGAGTATTTAAACAGTAAATCTTAGAATTTAACATTCTGTCAACCTAATAAGCTTTTATCACACATATTTTCTCTGTAGAAATGCAGTAAACACCAAATAAGACTGCATGATCTTCCCAGAATTAAAAAATCTGTCATAGAACCAAGAAAGATGGACAAGGAGCAATGAAAAAGCAGCAAATATGAAGAGACTGTCTCTGTGTTGCTACAGAAGTGCTGAAGAAACACATTAGAGCATGTTCAAACTTAATGTATGGAATCTTTTGGCAGAAAATGTGCCTTAAGCTATATTTCTTTTCTTTACAAAATGTTTTTCTTACCAGGCAGTAGTAGTTTAATTGGATTGATAGAATTTGCTGTGTTTCTGCAGACTTTTGCAGCAATTCACTTCGTCTTCCAGAGACCAAAGTAAATGTTGCACAATAAGAGGCCTAAATTGTACTGTGACAAAAAACAACTGAACATTTAGTTTAATTCTCTATATTACCATTTTATATTCCAAAGTCCCTCAGACCAAATGGAGTAGGAAATAAAATTGTTGGACCCAATAAAATTGTTGGGTTACTTCAAGTACTTACGCCCAGGGTCCTATTTGCTTATTGTCATCATGACCTTATAAGGACCCAAAAATGACATCATGTGCCCTTGCAAAATAAAAATGTGGAATAGACACAAAATCTATTTTCTCTGTCAGTTTCTTAATGCAAATAATTTGCTTATGGTTTTGCATGTATTATATATATGGAATATACATATTCAATAATAGTCATTGATGTTTTACTTGAGGGTATAAAGGAAAAAGAAGTAGGAGGGTATGACTCTGAGGCTATGCAATTTGGAAATCTCATACCTTTTAACATTTGGGGGAAGTAGGTCAATTGCATATTCTTCATGTAAGGTGCTTATTTTCAAATTTAACAGAATAAAACTATTTACAGGTTTTTATCTGCCTAATATATTTCACTTAACACAGTATCTTGTCTTAATATTCTCAAATTAATAATCTGACATGATACATTGCCCTTTAAATTAATTACATAAGAAAGTATTATAGCCGTTAAACAATGAAATAGTTTCTACATGGGTATTGACTTCAAGCAAGATATTATTGAGATAAATATAAGTGGCATAGTAGCTAATTGTAATTACAAAACTTGTATAAATACTTCAAAATAGTAAATACTACTATATAAGAGAGTCATCTAATGAGAGTTGAGAAAGCATGTTACTGTAAATTTAGGACAACCACTGTCCTTGAGATTTCAAAAGAATGCTTAAAGGGATTTCGCTATTTAAATAAAAAGAAGAAATTAAACATCCAGCACCAACTTGGCCTTCCAATGTTACTGATTTTTGAGCTCCCCTGGCATTCATAAACTATGATAGAAAATTCATTTCATGCTTGTCTAGTCTGATAAAACTCACGACTGAATTGTTTGAAAATGCTGAAAACATAAATAATTATAAGAGTTTTCCAAAGCATGAGGCACAGCGGAACAAAAATAGGGTTCTAAGTAACTATAATATTGGGCTACCTTTATATGAGAATTTGGTGAGAATATTATTAAGCCTGGAGATAGCACGTAGTCTCCCAATTAATTGGAATTACTAAACAAATTACATACAAAGTCTGAAAACAAAATTATTTATGAAATACTGTAATATAATGTTTACAAATGTGCATATGGAAAAGTACATTTTTAAAAATATGCCAGCAAATGTTAGACTCCCCTGATCCTAGTTCTCTCCTCCATGCTCCCCAGAGACTAATAATAAAATTCGACCCCAGCATTCATTTACTGTCTATGTATGAATTAAAAGATGAAAGAGTGTTCTTAGCTTTGCTATTGTATTTTTCTCATGTGTATGTTTTCACTTTTTCTTATGGACTGTTGTTTTATCTCTTGGAGGACACAGGGGTAAATTTAAACCTGTACTTTTGAGAATAACCATGTCTTGGAGGAATTGATTTTCATTCCATCACTCTTCCTTCACAATTCTCTAACCACTTTTTATCAGCTTTTAACTCTTGCAGCTTTAACTCTTTTTCTGCTAACCCTTTAAACATGGATATTCCTCAATTCGCCATTCATGATGTTTTATTCTTCTTACTCTGTAGCTGAGATCCTTATCTAAGAGCTCTGTACTGATAACTCCATCTGCTCTACATAGGACCTGGTTTTCTTCTTAAGTTCATATTGTCAACTTTTATTGAGTATTTCTACCTTTAACCTCAAACTCCACAGATCAAAAAGTTTAACTATTATTTTTTCCACTTTCAAAACTACTTTTCTTTGGTATTCCCAATTATAATTGGTGGAAAGTATTACAGCCATCTAACCCAGTCATGTCGCAGTCAGATCAAATTAATTAAAAGCTTAAAAATCTCTCCATCATAATTAAATCAAGTTGATCATAAAGATAGATCTATATGCCCTTCTCAACATATGTGAAATAATTCAATTATTTTTTCATCACCACTGCTAGTGCTTTTGTTTATGATTTCATTATTTCCATTAGAATTTCTACAATGGCATACCAGTCAAAGTTCCCAGTGCTAAGTGTCCCCCCTTGCCTCTATTATTCATAATTCAGCCCAAGTGAACTTTCTGAAATAAAGTTTGATTAAATCCTCTCTCTGTTTAAAGACCTTCATTGCTCCCCAGTTGTTTTCAAAATTGAGTCCAAATATCGTAAGACAGCATTAAAACCCTTTATGACTTGGCTGAAAGTTTTCCTCCAAGCATCATAAACCATTAATCCTCCATTTTCCCATTCTTTCTTTGTTATCACTTCTATTATTCTTTATTCATTGTGAACTATGTGTTCTTTGATTCTTTCTTGGATACTTTCTTTTATATACTAAAATATGACCATTTTTTGCTTACTGCAATTGTATGATTAGTATTCGATATTGAAAATGTACATTTTCTTGTGTATCCTACCTCATGGGATCAAGACTATCTTGAGAGAAGAAATGATGTTTGCTTATTTCTGAATTCCTGGTTCTAACAATAGTGCCTGGCATAGCATATGTTCTCAGTAAATATCTGTTGAATCAATTAATGACAATAAAAGAAAGACATACTAGCCAATGATCTACCTAGGGAAAATTCTTTCAACTAGAAGGCTCGCTGTTACCATTCTTCTGGAGATCTTCATAATATAAACTATCTGACTTGGAGTTGACTACCTCAATATTTCTTTTCCCTTAAATACTTGGCATTTCCCTGATGCTGGAATGATGACAGACACCTTGAATCACTTTAAGAAGCCGTGACCTAGAAAATTATAATAGTGGAAGTAACCTAAAAGGTTTTTAGAAGTAAAAGATTTTAATTTCATATGAGTTGAATGTTAAAAAGAAATGACGCAAAGTAACATTATCAAGTTCAAATTTGGAATTTGCACAAGTTTAAGCAAGAAATACTGAATAACTAAATTTGAAATGTTTTGTGGTTTTCTATTTAATTTGGACAAAACAGGGACAGATATTAAATGTGTTGTTCCTTTCTACTCTTGTACGGCAGATTTGTTGATATTTTTCTTACACATTCTACCCTCTGACCCCTGATTTAATTGGAATCAATAGCCTTTTAGTTCCTCGAGCAAGGCCAGTTAAGGGAAACATTTTAGTCTATAATCACAGATATTTTGAAAAATATGAAAATGCTACTTACAAAATTTCAACTGACCATTTTGATCTTGAATAGCTTAGGTCAGTGGCCTTCAAAAAAAGCTTTGACTGCTATCCTACAGCACAGAATACTTTTATTTGGCACAAGCCAATATATACACAAATATACACACATAAACAATTCACAGAGCTTTGCAAAAGTATACTCAGATGCTTTATAAGAATATTTAAGGAAATGAGGATGATTAACCACGAAATTGACTCCATGGGCCCATAAAGGCTTGAACCTTGCAGCACTTGAGAATAACCTATTACCTGAGAGTTAAGTAGTAAAAGCTAGAGAATTATTTTCACACTAATTTCCATGTGGAAAATGAGTGAAATTATGAAATTGTATTGAGATGTACTCCCTTCTATTGCCAGCTATATATAACCAGAAAGTTTTATCCCAAGAACTAAGCTGCCTCTTGATAGTTTGGGCCAGATGTGAACCTCCTATAGGCAACAGAGTCAGCCAAGCTCCTGCTGGACTCGTACCCTTTGTGATGGAGAGACCTATCTGGCTCTGGTCTAAAGTACATGGACCCTTTCTCTTTTTTTTGCCATGGACAAGCTCCGGGAAATGAACCCAGGTCTCTGACATGGCAGGTAAAAATTCTTCCACTGAGCCACTGTCATACTGCCTGACCCTTTCATTTTTAACTGCAGACAAACCATAAGCATTTCTGCTGGGTAGCTTTCTTGACCTTTCCTATAGTCACTTTTGCCTCAATAATTCTCCCAAATTTGGGGTTAGGTTAGAGGGCTATGGTGGACTAGTGAGTTGGCAATAAGCTTAATTGCATCCTGTAATTGTTAGATGAGAGCATGGGTATTAACATGAATTGCTGTCATCAAGTAGTCCACTTTATTGCCTGGTGGCTTTTCACTCCCATTGTAATAATGTCTTGCCTACATTTGCCTGAATCAATTAACCCAAGTCTTAGTTCTCTCCTATAGGTCACCTTGATAACCCTTGTCTTACTCCCTGTGGCTTACATCAGTGGTTTTCAATTATTTTGATTGCTGCCCATAATATAAAATATTCCCTCCACATTACTGCCACCATTTACTCCATTAGCAGTTGACCCAAAGACTAGTAACTCAAGAATCCATGTAAAAACCAGCACATCTTTGGTCCATCTTAAAATCTTCTCTCAAACTACTGAGATCATTTTCCATTTTGTGCCCTCTCCTACTTAAGTCAGGGGACAAAATGTGGTAGCTCATTCATGCCATGACATTGTTTATTATTGTCTTTAGGTCCTGGTTGAGTTAAATAGTCAAGGAGATCTTGAGGAGAAGTTTATAGTGACACTAATGATACACTTATCTAAGGCAAGGATGAATACATGCAGTCAGATGCTTCTAGTGTCAGTATTTTGGTTGAAATTGATTCTGTATTAAGGCAAAATGTCCCCAGAGTTGCCAACCATCCCTTCAAATTTGTCTATAGTATTACTAAGGGAAAATGTTGCCTCACTTTTAGTGATCGAAGCACATTCATTAATGTGGATTTTTGCTGTAGCACTTGGGGAAAAGCATTCTGGTAGAGTGACATTTCCAGATAGAATTAGGGAGCAGGTAAAATTATGGTTTGCAGTGTGATAGCAGAAGGGAGGCCTGTCTTCTCTTGGTCACACATCACAGCACATGTTTTGGAATCTGTTCCAAAGATGCATATGTGAATTTAAATTAATCCCATCCAGATAGGGAGTTTTTTTTTTTTTAACCAAGAATGTGGTCTATAGCTAGACTTTAACCATATGTGCTTGAAGTACACACACACATACACACATGCACACACAATTAAAATATGGCTGCTTAGCAATAGCATCTAAAATAGACAGCTTAATCCAAATTCCTAGTTTGGGATTCCCAGTAGATCTTAGGATTCAAGTGAAAGTTTCTTTGAAATGTTATCCCAGAAAATACTGGTAAGGAAGTAGGGAAATGGATAGGAAATGGAAGGCAGTTCATTATCAAGCCAGTTAGCATGGTGAACAAATAGACTTTAATCTTACTGGGAAACTTGGGGAGCCAATTACAGGATAGACATTTCACAGTTGTTCCACTCATGGTATGAGGAAGGTGGGGCATTTGTACACCAAATCCCATGACTCATTGGGTAAGGACTACTCCTGAGAGACATTAATTCTCCTTCATCTTTGGCACCAAAGAAAGCCTTCAAGTAAAGTGGTGCATACTCTGATAGTTGGAAATTGTCTGTGTAGACTACAATGGAAAGGCCCAAGGGGATATGGGTGGGTCAACAACAGCTTAGACTACAGAGGGTCACCATCTCCAAAACAAGGAAAAGGTTATTTAGGCTCCTTAAGACAATCAGAGGAACTGAGAAGTGAGCATTTCACCTGTCTTTTCTAAGGGTTTAGTTACTGGTCCTGAATGTATCCCATGGAAATAATCTCACTTAACTCCCT
>PVIY010031108.1:0-30264 GCA_004026745.1 Myrmecophaga tridactyla | reverse complement strand
TACTGTCTATTCAAGGTTCCATGTAATTATGGTGGATACTTACCTCCTGTGGAAACTCTTCACTGCCCTCCAGAAAGGCTGCACCATTCTACTTTTCTGCCAGCAGTGGATAAGTACATCTCTCTCTCTCTCTCTATCTCTATCTCTCTCTCTCTCTCTCTCTCTCTCTCTCTCTCTCTCTCTCTCTCTCTCTCTCTCTTCCCATATTCTCTAGCACACATATTTCTCTGTTTAATTTTAAACAGTTTAATTCACATACCACACAATCCATCCTAAGTAAATAATCAATGGTTTCTGGTATAATCACATAATTATGCCTTCACCACTACACTCTAGATGAAGACATTTACATTACTTCCACAAAGAAAGAATAACATGAAAAAAATGATGATTAAAAATTCAAAAATAGTAAAATAAAATTTAAAAGGGGGAAAAGAAGTATAACAAATAAAGTGTCAGTGGCTGAGAGAGTTCAAATAGAATTGAAAGGCAAACTTTGGAGGTCACTCTTATGCAAGCTTCAGTTAGACAATGTTGTCTACCATAACTTGCCAAATCCCAACCAAAAACATTCCTGCCATTCCTAAAGAATACCTAGGGTGCTATATAAGATTCCACAAAGGTTCTGTGCACTAGGGTAACTTTCCAGAAACCTACAAACTCTAGATGGGCCCCTGGACAAGATAAATCCTGAAATGCTGAAGCCAGCTTCTCCAGAACATGTACTATTTCCATTCCCCTATCCCATATTATTGACAGACCTTTCCAACATGAAAAAGTTAGAATGGGAATAACCCTAAGGAGTGGGAGAAAGGTCAAAGGTGATGGTAGACATTATCAATAAAACAGAAAACAAGTGCTGAGAGGATGTGGAGAAAGAGGAACAATTATCCACTGTAGATGGGAGTGCCAAATGGTACAACTGCAGTGGAAGGCAGTGTGGTGGTTCCTCAGGGAGCTAAGTAGAGAATTGCCATATAATCCACCAATACCATTGCTAGGTATCTACTCAGACAGAGGACAAGAAGGCAAGAACACAAACAGACATTTACACACCAATGTTTATAGCAGCATTATTTACAATTGCCAAGAGATGGAAACAGTCAAAATGTCCATCAACAGCAGAGTGGCTAAACATGCTGTGGTATATACATATGATGGAATATTATGCAGCTGTAAGACAGAATAAAGTCATGAAGCATGTAACAACATGGATAAACCTAAAGGAAATTAGGCTGAGTGAGATTAGCCGGAAACAAAGGGACAAATATTGTATGGTCTCACTGATATGAACTGACATTAGTAAATGAACTTGGAGAATTTCAGTTAGTAACAGAGACCATCAGGAGACAGAAATAGGGTAAATATCAGGTAATTGGAGCTGAAGGGATATAGATAGTGCAACAGGACTGATTGTAAAAATTCAGAAATGGATAGAACAATACTACCTAACTGCAATACAATAATGTTACAACACTGAGTGAAGCTGAATGTGAGAACGATAGAGGGAGGAGGCCTGAGGGTACAAATGAACTCAGAAGGAAATATAGACAATAAAGACTGTGATGGTATAATCTAGGAATGCCTAGAGTGTATAATGATAGTGACTAAATGTGCAAATTCAAAAATGTTTCTGCATGAGGAAGAACAAAGGAATGTCAATAATGGAGGGTATTGAAAATAGATCGTAATTAATATTTTAAAACTTTAACATACGTGTGAGACAAGCAAAAAATGTTTATTTGGTACAAAATTTATATTTTGACTAGTGTGTTACCTAATATAACTTATGTGGACAGCTTAATCAAAATCCATAATACTTGGAACCTTGCATAAGGCATGAGATTTTGTAGGTTTGTCCAGAGTGATGCCCAGATAAATCCCAGAGCAATTTGAACAGTGAATAGGGAAGTATCTGCAAAGTCCCCTTCAGGGAATGGTGAGAAAGGGGGAAAATTCAACCTCCCCAAGTGGAGAATGCTTGGTATTCTCACAGGCAGTGGAGACAGCAAGGCAATAGGCTGAACCCTCAATCTTGGAGTTTGTTCATATGAAACTTATCCCTGCAAAGGATAGGCTAAGCCTACTTAAAAGTAGGCCTAAGAGTCACCCCCAAGAGAACCTCTTCTGTTGCTCAGACGTGGCCTCTCTCTCTCAGCTAACACGACAAGCAAACTCACTGCCCTCCCCCTCTCTGTGTGAGACATGACTCCCAGGGGTATGGACCTTCCTGGCAATGTGGGACAGAAATCCTAGAATGAGCTGGAACTCAGCTTCAAGGGATTCAAAAATTCTTCTCAACCAAAAGGGGGAAGAGTGAAATGAGACAAAATAAAGTGTCAATGGCTGAGAAATTCCAAACAGAGTCAAGAGGTTATCCTCGAGGTTATTCTTATGCATTAAATAGATATCACCTGTTTAGTTAAGGTGTAATGGAGAGGCTGAAGGGAACTGCCTGAAAATGTGGAGCTGTGCTTCGGTGGCCATGTTTCTTGAGATAATTTTATGATGATTTGGCTGTCGCAGTGTGGTTGTGAAAGCCTTGTGTCTGATGCTCCTTTTGTCTACCTTATTGATGGACATGTAAAACACATGGATTAAAAATAAATAAATAATGGGGGAACAAATGTAAAAATAAATTTAGTAGATTGAAATGATGATTGGTGAAGGGAAGGGGTAAGGGTATGGTGTGTATGAATTTTTTTCTGTTTTCATTTTATTGCTTTTTCTAAATTGATGCAGATGTTCTAAGAAATGATCATGATGATAAATATACAACTAGGTGATGATAATGTGAGTTATTGATTATATAACAAGAATGGAATGATCATATGATAAGAATGTCTGTGTTTGTATATGGCTGCATATCATAAATAAAAAATAAATTAATTAAAAATATATGTAGAGAGATATTCTTTCTAGCCTCCAAGGAAAAATCTGAGATGATGGTATGGTAGCCCATGACAAACTCTGGGATCTGTCTTGTAATTACCTTTTGAAGAGTGCTTTGAAAACTATTGCATTTTTATTTCTTCACTTTGTATGCATGTTATATCATACAATAAAAAAAGTTTTTTAAAAAAGGTGATGGCAGAGTTATACAGGGAATATAAGGTTTAACAAATGGGTATGATTACTGAATCAGTATATTGATATTTCTTTTAGTCTCCAGTATCTTAGAGCAGTTAGAAGTAAACACTTAAAATTGTGGAATTGCAACCCATACCAAACTCTGAAATCTGTCCTCCAACTAATTGTTGTGATGTGCTTTGAAGTTTATTGTTTATATATATATATATTATTTCTCACACACAAAAAAATTAAGTCAATTGTGATAAAAACAAACAAAAAATAGGACTGTGTAACACAATGAACCATATTGTAAACAATGGACTATAGTTAATAGTATAATTATAAAAATGTTCCTTCATGATTTGTTAACAAATGTATGACACTAATGGAAAGTGGTATGTTAGAAAGAAAGCCGTACTGAAAGGGAACAAACACTCATCTGATTGTGTAGAAGAAAAGACTTTATTCACCATCTTGCAAGAACAGGCACTCAACTGAAAAAATGATGGCTAATGCGCCAGGCAATAGAATGGCACAGGCTTTATACCCTAAGCTTAGCACACATGTCCCTCCCCTGCTTCTCTGCTGAATGGATACTCCAGATGCTACAGCCTATCTGCAGAGTCTAATTCAAATTCCCAATGCAGGGTCCCACTTTTGATTATGCTTTACATTTCTGTGACCCTGGCCATTTCTTATTTAAGCTTGTTTTTACCTATATAAGGATTTGGCACCAATTCTAAGTTTGAGTCAGAGGCTCTCTCCTTTCCCTACCTGCAAGACTGGTTTGAGCTGTCTTGGAACCCTTAGTTTGGTGAGTTCTTTTTCCTGCGCCATCTTGTGTGAAAGCTAAACTTAATTTTATTCTTACAAATCCCCCCTCTTTCTTTTTGAACTCTTATAGTTTTCACATTTTAGTCTTTTTTCAAACTTGATAAGAGCCTTTTTCACACTCTTCGTCATAGAGATCTTCCCCTTTAAGAGGGTACAAATTGTTTTGCCTGTACTGAATAGTCATTTGCTGGTTAAGGCAGTCTCTGAATTAACACTTGGGTACAGGGGATAATGCAGCACCCAAGTGCTGTGAGTACCCCAGCTATGATGATTAAAGAAATTAGCATGGTCAGTGCCACCCCTTTCTATTTCACAAGCCAGATTTCTAACCATCCCGTGGAGGGGGTGGGGGGGTGGTATCAATGACTGAATTTTCTGCCAATTCTTTAGATAAGGCCATTAGACCTTGTGAAGATTTAGTGACAGTTCCATCTAGGGCTTTATTATTGAGGATAAATGTACAACACACTATCCCCGACCATAACACAAGCACCTCCCTTTTAGGCTAGCATCATGGCTAGGTTCATCCTATTCTCCCACGTCATTCAGCTAGTAGCATCCAACTGTTCTGCTATTCCCTTAACTGCATCCTTGGTGTAACTGATAAATATTTGCTGATCATAATTAATCCAATCCACACTTTTGTTGATGGTGACCTACCAGAATAAGGATGACTCAATCCTGCAGTTCCTTGATTACTAGCCTTAAACTCATCCAGGATTCCCCATGGCACCCCTATACAGTCCAAGTAAATTCGATCATCAAAGACACCAAGTAAGTTTTTTTCTTTCTTTTTCCTTGGGTTTGAACTTTCTTCTCCTTTTCAAATGCCAGGATGAATGGGATGGCCAATTGGACTACAGCACAGGTCCCTTTCCACTTTTTAGGTAACACTGTTTGGAGGATGCCCTTTCCACAATACCAATAAAGGTCTGCTCAGGTTATGGTTAAACTGGAGAAATTGCCAGTACTATCTTCACTCACATCCCACACTTGGGTACATGAGACCATGGTCCCAAGATCCTGGAGCCCTTCTACCATCTAGAGAGTGAGGCAGAGTGGTTTCCTGGACCAAGGCAGGAAGCCAGTATGGCCTTGACTTTTTGCCCCTGACTGGAGGGAAAAGAGAGGACAATATACTGCAATTTTCACCAGGAGTAGTATTCTGAAAGAGGAGTAGCATGCATTTGAACTCCTTTTCATGTTTCTCCATACCTATTGGAAAGGGCACAATAAAAGCAGTGGGTTAGCCTGTTGTGCAAGCATAACAGTTGCTTTTGTTTAGACTGTGGATGGTATATTTAATTCATTCCACCCAGGCAATTGTATCTCCATACCCTGTCTCTATTTCTATGGTGTGCTTCAAATTTTCTGCTTTTACCACTCTGACAACTTTGGGATCATTCTGTATTGGGGAACGAACCTCCAGCTGGGTCCCCCTAGGTACTATGGAAGAGTTAACAAGAGAGAGTGCTGTTGGTGTCAGGGAGAGGGTCTTTTCCAGTGAGGTCTGCCCCCATCCCATATATTCTATCAACTACTACCACATCTCTGCTGCCCACCCCTGATGGATGCTTGTCTGCTTTCTTGATGGTTATCACCACCGGGTTACACTTAAGATTTTTTGCAATTTGGTGGGTGGTTTCCTTTATAAAAGGTTATTTTATCATTTAATAGCCTTTAAGTCTGCAAAATTAGTTCCATGTTCATGGTCCTCCCTTGGAACTGGGTAGTCCATAATATATCATTCCAGGAGGGGCAAGGAGAGGCTCGCTGTAACACCTCCCTACTGGTTCTGGACACAAGTACTTGTTTTCCCCACTCAATTGTCATTGACTCACTAAGTCTTTGCAGTCTATCATTTGGCAAGCATCAAACTGTACAGTTTGGGATTCTAAACCTTCAGTTATATTCACCACCAATCTGATGGGGTTCACTGCATCTAGAATTTGGAACATGATAGCTAGTGTAATTATTTTCATTTTTAAATTGAGTTTTAAAGTCCCTCATCTTCTTCCTTGGTAAGACTCTCTGATCATGGTCACTATTACTCTGATCAGGGTCACAATCAAATATGTTAGATTAAAATACAGAATCCAAACCCCAAATCCCAAAACCCCGTGTATCTTCCCAACTATTGTCTCTTAATATATGTTTTTTTTTGGGGGGGGGTGTATGGTCCAGGAATTGAACCCAGGTCTCCCGCATGGAAAGCAAGCATTCTACTACTGAACTACCCATGAATCCCTTTTAACCCCCCTTTAATGGGTCTGAAGTTGGAGTTATTTCCCAGGAATTGGACTGCATTGTTGGGTACTTATTGTCCGGTTCAGGTGCTGGTCCTTTCACTAGGGTGTAGTGAGTCCAGCCTTTCTCTGCCGTCCAGATAGCCATCTCAGTTGTCAACAGAACTTGATATAGTCCTTCCCAGGTTGGTTGGAGTTTGGATTCTCCCTGATTTGATGAGGACCCAACTGCTGGGTTGCTGTTGATGGACAGTAAATTCAAGAGGTGGGGTCTGGATGAGCAAACCAAGGTGCCTGAGAGATGACAGAGTAGAGCACAAAGCCAGTACATAATTCTTAAGGAAGAGGTCCTTTGCAAAGTCAGCTACTGGCATGGTCTGTCCTAAGGCAAAATTCTCCTCTGGCTCTGGACCTGTAAAACTCAGAACAAGTTATTTGCTGCCAACATACAAAGGAGGGACAGTCATAGGATACATATTCCCATTTCCATAGGGGGAACTTAGAAGGAAGACAGGGGCCACTGGACCCAACCAGTTTTGAAAGCCTGCAGGGCAAACTCCATTAGATTTCAAAGTCTGAGAGTCATTTATCTTCAGGGCTTTAAAAAGTGGCAGTCTCACTGTGTGATTGTGAAAACCTTATGTCTGATGCTCCTTTTATCTACCTTATCAACAGACGAGTAAAACATATGGAATAAAAATAAATAATAGGGGGAACAAATGTTAAAATAAATTTAGATTGAAATGCTAGTGATCAATGAAAGGGAGGGATAAGGGGTATGGTATGTATAATTTTTTTGTTGTCTTTTTATTTCTTTTTCTGAATTGATGCAAATGTTCTAAGAAATGATCGTGATGATGAATATGCAACTATGTGATGATATTGTGAATTACTGATTATATATGTAGAACTGAATGATCATATGTTAAGAATGTTTGTGTTTGTTTGTTGTTATTTTTTTTAAAAAATTAATTAAAAATAAAGAAAAAAGAAAAAAAAAAAGGCAGTCTCACCCTTTCCAGGGGCCTATGCAGTGGCTCACCTTTCTCCAAATGCAACCTTGGGGGACACTGGGGAGACCACCTTTTTCTTGAGCATTGGGGCCACACCCAGGTTCTCTGCTATCTCTGGGGCACATGCTCAACCCCTCCATGTAGTGGCAGCCAGACTCTCTCCAATTCCCAAGGAATGTGCTCCACCCTCTCCAAGGCCTGAAGCAGCATAACTCTTCCACTGCAATGAGGTGGAAGGCCCATCCTCTGCCTTCAGGGAAAATTTACCCTCTCCAAGTACTTGGGTGGGTCCACTCTCCTGGCCTGAGTCTTCTTGACTTCAGACTTTAACTTCCATAGTTTTGCCTCTGAAGTTATTTTTCCTCCAATGTATCCCTTTTCTGTCCCTCTCAGTCCTGACTCATAGTGGTTCTCTTTATACAGATCCCACTCTCATTGATTTTCTATGCAGTAGTCTTGGATCATGCCCATCAGCCAGTCCTATGGGTACTATCAGGTTCTTCGCAACAAGTTACTCCCAGCTTCTGGAATGTACAGCTTATAATTTGGTTATCTTCCCAACAGGTATTAGTAGGTTTGTAAATGGGGACTTTAAATCCTCCCCCTTACATCCCCCAAACTTTGAGGGAGCTACTGGAGAATTCAATCCCCTTTGGGATGTGGTTCACAGAAGATTGAGCTGCCCCAGTATCTACCAAAAATGTAATTTATTCCTGATATGGGCCTGCCTTCAGATTTACCAAAGGCTCCCAGTGGATTCTTGAGACAAGGAGCCTCTGACCCCCTAATCCTCAAAATTCATCAGGGGTATCACCCGACCTTCTTTCTTTAAACTCAGGCACTCCCTTTTGAAATGATCAGGTTTCCCACAGTGATAACACCCTGCTCAGCCCTGTTACCTCCTCATTCCTTTATCCCCTTTGACCCAGACTGTTCCTCTATCTCACCTCTGCCTGTCTCCTCCCTGCTTTATCTCTAATCTCTTCTCGACAATTTGGTCAATAGTGTTCACCATTACTTTAGCTTGTTGCTTCTGCTTTTCCTCTTCCTTATCACAAACACTTTCTAAGACTCTCTCAATAACTCTCCTAGTGGTTTATCCATCCACCCATCTGTTTTCTGGATCATTTGCTGAATGTCAGGCCAAGACCCCTTTACATTTTTGGGCCACAGGATTATCAGGGTCCATCCCTGAGTATTTCATCACCTGGCCCCTCAACCTTTGCAGGTAAGCAGAGGGAGTCTTGGCTCTTTTTTTAGCCACTTCAAAGGCTTTATGTATGAGATTTGATTATAGCCAATTTTATTCCCTGAATAGTGAGATATCTAAGATCCTTCATTTGTGCCCTCTCTTCCTAATCATTATTATTCCATTTGAGATCTGCACTGGGAATTTCTGTTTTACTGCCATTGCCTCTTGTCTAGGTGGGTGCTGCCTCCCCCATTCTCTCATAGCTCCCCTCTTCACTGAAAGGTTTAGGAGGTGAAAGGGTGAGAAAGAAGAAAAGTAGACCAGAAAATTTAAAGTGAGCAAGTTTATTTCTGTGCTCCCGGGTAGAGCTCACCGCATCCAAGATGGAGAGAGGTGAGTCCGCACGTGGGCTTCAGCGTGGGCAGCTTTTAAGGATGGAGGTCAGGTAACATCTGGAAGGGGCGGTTCATTAGTTCCGGAAGTCAGGTTGGGAAGGGTGACACAGCCTCTGCAGCTCCAGTTGCAGTGCCTTTCCCCATTCCCCCGATCTAACACTCACCATTCCCCTTTCTTTCCCCATAAAGAGAATATTTAGGACAGACCTACGTTCAGGCCAGGTATATAACTAATTTCACCTGGGCCAATAGGCATTTCTCTCAGAGAATATAGGGGCTCAACACGTCTATGTTCTTTCACATTTTTTTCCTCAGGAGCCCCCCAAAATGGAAAATTATGTATGTCTTTCTTACCCCATCCTCAATTATTGGTGGGTTGTCACTAGTGAGCCAGTGACATCCTATATACGTTCTAACTCCATCCTCCATTATTGGTGGGTTGTCTCTAGTGAGGCAGTTGGCCCTGATTGTCCCTCTAGCTCCCAGTGGGGAATGCAGGTTAGTTCCATTAGGGTTCCAGGGTCCAATATTCCCTGCCTCAGGGGAGAAGCATAGGGTGGAGGAAGGCTCAATAAAGGATCCCAGGCTTTCATTTCCAGAGATTTAGCCTCTGGTTCTGGGGTTTTGACCTTAATAAGATAAAGAAGGGTTGCCTTTCCCTTTAGCCAACACATGGTATAACCAGACTCCTCTTTGGAGAAGGGCTTCTTTTCATTAACATAAGGCACGAGGTCAGCACAAAGTCAATCCTCATCTGCCCTGTATTTTGGCTAGAAAACATCAGGTGGCACAATGCTTTCTTTTGTCCAAATGTAACAACAATATTTAATTATTTTCTTTTTGTCCTTTCCCTTGGTTTGATAGCTATTGGTCCAATATTCCAACATTCTCCTATGGACTACCCAGGAGAATGTTCCTGGGGTGCTCTAAGTACCCCCTTCTCTTTTTCCCCAGCTGGCTGACTGCCTCTATTACCCATTCTGTGTTTTCCCTGAGTTCCTTAGTCTCAGCACCATTTCACTTCATACAACTCCAGCCCTTTCCATTGTGGGAGAAGGGAACCACAGATTGGGACTCCACACTTGCTTACTCAACTCCAGGTTCACCAGTATTCTTTCTGACCACCAAGGCAATACTTAATAGTCCTTTTTCTTACCTTGGCCCATTCACAGAGTTGCCTGGTTGCTGTGTAACAGATCGTCCCTTTCCCTTTTTGCATTCACAATCAGCGGATCCAAGTGTCTGGTCTTAGTTCCTTCTGCCTGTCTTAAGTGGGCCCCCAATTGTGGAGTCAGAAAGTGCTCAATCATTGGGGTGTGTCTTCCCTTTCTCTCCCATGGGAGTCCTTCTCCAAAGCCTTTGATCCCAGATAAGCCCCCAAAGTTGTTAGAAAGAAAGCCAAACCTAAAAGAGAACAAACATTCATCCGATGGTGGAGAGGAAAATAATTTATTCACTATCTTGCAAAAACAGGTGCTCAACTGAAAAAATGGTGGTTGGTGCACCAAGCAATAGAATGCCAAAGGCTTTATACCCTAAGCTTAGCATGCAGGTCCCTCCCCTGTTTCTCTCCTGATTGGATACTCCAGAGGTTACAGCCTATCTAGATAGTCTAACTAACTCAAATTTCCCACCAAAGGTTCTCACTTTTGATTATGCTTTACATTTCTGTGACCCTGGCAATTACTTATGTAAACTTGTTTTTACCTATATAAGGATTTGGCACCAATTCTAGGTTTGCATCACAGGCTCTCTCCTTCCCTACCTGCAAGACCAGTTTGAGTTGTCTTGCAGCCCTTAATTTAGTGAATTGTGTTTCCTGCACCATCTCGTGTAAAAGCTAACCAATTTTATTCTTACATTAATAATAGGGTGATATATGTATTTTATGCATGATTTTCCATAATTCTACAAGTCCTCTAATTTAAAAAAGGATTTGAATAGCAAAATATATATTTTTTAATCCATGGAACTGCCCAACACAGTGATCCCTAATTTATACTATGGACTATAGTTAGATATATAATTATTAAAAATGTGCTTCCAGCAGTTGTAACAAATGTTTCACACCAATGCAAGATGTATATGGTGTGGTGGTATAACAGGGTGGTATGTGGGAATCCCAGAATTTGTCTCTAATTTCCAGAATTTCCTCCCCAGCTTTCAGTGTGTTTATTGCTTGCTCAATTGTTGGTGGTTTTTGCCCTGTGTGGAAGTGTCTTACCTATTTGGCATTCAACATTTTTAAGGAAAGTTCTTCACATAGCTGCTTCTCTACCCTGATTGAATTTAGAGTTAGGCAAAATAAAGGAAGAACTTTTGCTTCAGTCCTACAAGGAACCCACAGACAGTTCAAAAGAAACAAATGCAATCCCTTGAATTAGGTCTGTTCTGCTCCCTCCAGAATTAGGTACTCACATCAGGGATGCAAGCTGTGTCTTCAAAACTGCTACTGCATCAGGAAGGAGGATACAGTAAAATTAAATTTAAACACTACACAAGTCTCCTATAATATTTAAGTCACTTTTGTCCTGGCTAAACATTCACTTGGATGCTACAAAGCTTTGACCATCTTCTATAGAGTTCTGATAAGTTAGATTCTAAGAACTATTGCTAAGTTTTTCAGTGTTTCTGGAGATGGATGGGTCCTGTAAGTTCCCTATTCTACCACTTATACTGCTATCACTCAGCTCCATATTTTGCATAAACATCTTTCAAATTTTTCATGGCAGTCATCACATGCTTTTGTAGTCAATTACCTCAACTTCCTTTAACTTTTCCCCTTATAAGGGGTCCAACTTGAGCATGCATCAGAATAATCTGGAGGCTTGTAACAACACAGTTTTCTGGGCCCCATTCTTACAGTCTCTGATACAGTAGGTCTGGGGTGGGACCACGTATTTACACATCTAACAAGTTCCCAAGTGATGCTAATGCTGCTAACCATGAACCATATTTTGAGAATAAGTGAACTTAAGAAACCAAAAATATAGGAAGGTGGAAAGAGTTCTCAATAAGGCATTTGAAAGTCCTAGTTTCTCATGCCATCTTCCCTACTAAAAATGAAGGCTCCTGTCTATGTTACAAAGGTGTTGAGAAGATTAACAAAGTTAACATAAAAGTACTTTGTAAATTCTCTGGGTCTGTGAAGAAATAAAATATGGCTGGAAGAATTTGCCTGTGATTTCTACTAAGCATTAATGTCCTTTTTCAAAGTGACACAAGGGTTAAATACAATGACATGTCATGACAGTAGCAGAATCCACTAACACATTCCTGTTTGTCCTCTCTACAGATTCATGTCCTTTACAAATTCTCTTTTAACCTGCAAGTGAAAGTAAAATGGGAACATATATCAAATGCTTTCTATGTGTACATGGAAGAGTTGCTATATCTAAAGAAGAACTGGGACATGTCCTAGGTAGTAACCTTAACTTAAGCCTCAGTTTCATCTGAAGAAAGGGTAACTTTTAGTCCTACATCAAATGGTGAGACAGGGGTTTACCAGTTGCTACTGAGTTCAGCAGCCATGGTACCCCACTGTTCTACACCACTTTGGTTCAATAAAAATGTTAACTTCGCAAAAAAATAAAAAATTATGGTGAGAATTAAATGATTTGGTATATGTAAAGCTCTTAGACCAGGTCTAGCATGTATTAAGCACTCATGAAAAGTTAGCAACTCCTCCTATGTCCTGGAGCAGCTATAAGGAAAAATCTGAGATGATGATATGGCAGCCCATGACAAATTTGGGGTCTGTCCTGTAACTTCTTGTTGAAGAGTGCTTTGAAAACTATTGCTTTTTTCTTTCTTTGCTTTGTATATATGTTATATCATACAATTTAAAAAGTTAAAAAAAATGAAAAAATTTAGCTATAATTCTTGGTATTATTGTATTGTAATTATTATTTTCACTATTTTAAACATGAGGATTGATGCTTAAATAGCTTGAGAAATATACTCAAAACCTAACAACTGGAAGTTCTCTGCAGTTCTGTCTATCAGTTAAACAGAAGAATTTGGGCAGGGATGTTAAATGAAAATGGGCAAACCACACCTCTAGCATAGTCACCTCTGTGCATGAAAGGAATTGCTAATGGATGACAGTATTCTGTTCTGCAGAGAGCACAGAGAAGGCTTCAGAATCCTCCTGTAGATGTTGCTGTGATTGGCAAGGGCTGCCTGGATGCACATGAGATCTAGTTGATCACACCAGAAAGGAGAAGAAAATTGAATTTGGAGATACCTCTAGAGCATTGTGAAGTAGGAAGGCCACACTTAGTCATGGAATCCAGGAATAAAAGTTTTAGGCTATCAGTAGGAGAATAATCCTACCACTGCCCCTCCCTCTCCTTTGCATTAAATTTTCCTTCATCATAACCTTCTAAATATTGGGGTGAAATTTTTAAAAAAATGAGAGAGAGGTCACTTCTCCTTTCATTCTACTTTTGGTATAGGCCAGTGATTTCTCCATCATTAAAAAAAATAACTTTGTAATTAAAAAGAAATGCTCCAGTAGCTCAATTTTGTCCAAGGCAACTTCACATTAAGTAATTCCTGATCAGCAGTTAGAACTCCATTAAAACCAAATAAAAAGGAACACATTTTAAGGATCAAAGCAGATGAAACATTACAGAAATGCCACCATCATATTCAAAGGTATAATAATTCTACATTGTGAATCCCTGGCTCTATCCAAAGATGCTAGAAAATTTCATTGCTTAATCATGAAGTCATGGTTATAACTACTATTAATTAGTATTGCCTTGGGCCTATATTTTTTTTCTTCTACCCCCTTGAGAAGGAGATTATTATGTGTAGGAATGGATAAGGTTCAAAGAGATGTTTAAAAATTATCCTCATCTTCTCCCTCTCCATCATACACCTATACAGACACTTTTTCTCAGAGTATTTCCTGGCTAACTTGCTATCAATCTCATTCTGGTGAAAAGCTTAGAACAGAATCAATTTCTCCTTGAAACTGACCACATTTATAATTATAACTAACATGCATTAAACTCTTGGATGTCCAGGCACACTTTTCCTTATTGAAAAAGCACTCATATAGTGCCAATTATGTGCCAGGTGCTATTCTAAGCACTTCACAAATATTAACTCATTTAATCCTCAAACTTCTGTAAACTTTTACAGAAGAGGAAACCTAAAAACAAGAAGGTCAAGTAACTTGCCCAAGGTCACACAGCTAGTAATGGCACAACAATAGTAAATTTGAGTAGATCTGAAGATATGGCCTGAGGAATGTACAAAGATCTCTGCAGAGGAGCCCTGGCTATCTTCAGCTATGCCCACTTATGTGCATTTTCTTAGTTAATCCTTAGTTAGCCTAAGAATGGTAGACTCGGTTATTTATTTCCTTTTTACCCTTAAGAAAATCAAGCTAAAAGAGGCTACATAACTTGTCTGCAGCCCCACAGCTATCAATACTTCAACCAGTAGACTGTATAGAAAGACTTCAAGCTCTGTTCCTGCTATATTTTCTCTCCAATGTAAATTTCCCTGTTTCTGGATATCTAGTGAAGACTGTTTACCACCATCATTACTGCTCCTGCTTTATAATGTTGATTTTTGAATAAACAATTAAAAGCATCCAAGTACTCCAACATTCCACCTCTTGGATACTATACACAGTTGCTCTCAAGGCAAGTCTAGACACACAAGCCTGTTGGCCTCCCTCTCTAACACCAGATGAAGGCCTCATGCAAAGGCCAGGACTTGGTCATGCTCACTGTCGGGCATTGCTCAGACCACATCCTCAGACCTGCTCATAATATAAGTGTTGTGTGAAGAAACAGATGTCATCATATTACATGGCTCTTATTCTCAGGATTTGCATTTCCCCAGTGATTAATTTTTCTTGCATCCACACTAGAAAGAATCATAGACCAAAGAATCATCCTAGGTTTAGCTTATAATAAGAACTGGGGTGAGAGGGTTGCAAAGCAAAGTACAATAGAAATATTAGTTTAAACTTATTTAGCATTTGGGGGGCATAGATTTTCTCTGGTGGTTGTGGAAACCAAAACACAAGGGCTTTGTTCCAATGGTTACCTTAAAGATATTTGTTCTCTCTCTTTTTCTCTCCATTGCCCTCTCCTTCCCTCTCTTTCTCTCTTATATCTCTCTCTTTCCTTCTCTATCTCCCTCTTTTGCTCTCTCTCTTTCTTCTCTCCCACCCTTCCTTTCTCTTTCTCTCTACTCTCTCTCCATCTTTCTTTCCTTCCCCTCCTCTATCTTCTCAGGAATAAAGCAGCACATGCCTGTTAATTACCTGATGGAGAGCTCCTGGGAATTGGAAAAAAGATGATTTCTATGGATGGTCTTTATGTTCAGAATTGCCTTCCTTCCTGGACTGACACAATCTGAATCTGTTGGCCTTTAACAAAGCCTGTTCAAAGATTTGTCTTTTTTCCACTGAGCTTCTGCTTAATTATACTAAAGAATCTATTTGCTTGCTACTGACACACAATGAAACTCAGTCATAAAATGATGCTGGGGTCTCATTTTTTCTAGACTCTTAAAGATCTAACGCAAGGCTCACTTAACTTGTAACCACACTCCCTCTTGCCATATTTTTCTGTTAAGTTTGTTCTCTTTTCTCAGACTCTAGAAAAGGACTTTATAATGATTTGTTTAGGACTTACTTTTGACTCCCACAGGACTTAAAACAATTATAGGAGGAATACACAGAAATAAATCCTGAAAAGTCAATGTCCAAGGGCCAGCATAAGCCAAATCCTGGCATTAAGGGTAAGTTCCAATTAATTCCATAAGGAATAAAGTATTTTAAAACCCCAGGAACAAATGATAAAGCATAAATTAACTTTTAAAGAATTTTTAGGATTATGACCTTAAAGGTTTACTAAAGACAACAGCTTTCCCTAAGTTTGTCTTGCAAAAAAAAATTTTTGAATCCTAGAATGAGCTGGGACTCAGCATCAAGGGATTGAGAAAAACTCTAGATGAAAAGGGGGAAGAGAGAAATGGGGCAAAATCAAGTGTCAATGGCTGAGAGACTTCAAACAGAGTGGACAGGTTGTCCTAGAGGTTATTCTTATGCATTATATAGCTATTCCCTTTTTAGTTAAGGTATATTGGAGAGGCTGGAGGGAAGTGTCTGAAAATGTAGAGCTGTGTTCCAGTAGCTATGTTTCTTTTTTTTTTTTTTTTTAATTTGCATATGGGCAGGAGGCACCAGGGATCAAACTCCAGACCTCCAGCACGGCAGGTCGGAGCTCTGCCTGCTGAGCCACGGCAGCTGCCCGTTAGTAGCTATGTTTCTTGAAGATGATTGTATAATGACATAGTTTTCACAATGTGTCTGTGTGATTGTGAAAACCTTGTGTCTGATGCTCCTTTTAGCTATGGTATGGACAGATGAGTAAAACATATGGATTAAAAATAAATAAATAATAGGGGGAACAAATGTTAAAATAAACTTAGTAGATTGAAAGGATAGTGATCAATGAAAGGGAGTAATAAGTGGTATAGAAAAAATCGGGGAAACAAAGGCTAAAATATATTGGGTAGATGGAAGTACTAGCAGTCAATGACAGGGAGGGGTAAGGGATATGGTATGTATGAGCTTTCTTTTTTTTCTAATTTCTTTTTCTGAATTGATGCAAATGTTCTAAGAAATTATCATGGTGATGAATATACAACTATATGATGATATTGTGAATTATTGATTACATACCAAGAATTGAATGATCATATGGCAAGAATGTTCATGTTTGTATGTTATGCTTTAAAAAATTCTTTTAAATTAAAAAAGGAAAAAAATTTTTTTGAAATGCTGTTTTATATGCTCAGATCTGAGAAATGAAATTGACCTGAGATCATTACATTTTTAGGAAAAAAAAGCTTATATAAATACACACTTCCCAAAAGCAACATATTTAGTAACTAATGACTGTTATCTTCTCTACTGAAATTCATTCTGTTGTGTGTCCCATTGTCATAATAAAACCTTAGTGAGGAAATCAAAATGAATGTTAAAACAGAGATATGACATTTTGCTGGTCTCCTTGGCTCTCATTAACTCTTAATTTGCATATTTCCACAAGGTTCTGCTAGCCAACATTACTAACTGCCTGAAAAGCAATTTATCCCTTTTCCTAAATCCAGTTTCATAACCAGAATCCAGACTTCTTGTTCATACCAGTTTGTCACCATCCTGCTATTTCCTAGCACTTCTCAAAACCCTGAGACAGTTTCCTAAACCCCTAAGGTCACTTATGGTGATCAAGAGTAAAGGGCAGGAAGGCCCTATGATGTTTTCAGATCAGAATATTCTCTGCATCTTGGCTTCTGTACTCCTGCTTCCTGCCTGCTGCTTGAAGGAGTTCCCATGGGGCCATGAACCGGACGATTCAATTTCCAAAACTCAGATGCTATCAAGACTCTAGTCCTTAGATTTTCAATGACCTCTGGGACTCTATCCTGCTGGCTATCCCCCTCCCTTCCCTACCATCCAGGTGTTTAAAATGACAAGCTACTATTTATTTAGCTCCCTTTCCCACTTATAACAGAGGCCAATGGCTAAAGATGTGCCAGGTGGTGCTGTTGATAAATAACGAGTTCTAATACCAGATTTCCTCCTGGGAACAGAGGCTCCTTTTTTTCTGGCTGATGACTGAGGTGGGAGGAAACTTGGCTATGCTTTCCAGACATTTTTCCTTTGGTAGTTCATCTCCATTCCACAAAGAGTGGCAGTAGAAGGAGGATGTGTAAGCTGCCTGTGCAGAAGTCCCAGGGGCTGTTAAAGTAGTGGCCAACATTCACTCTAACATTATGCAACTTACTAAATTCCTGAAGCAAGGCCATCTATCCTTGAGCACCTGGACTTAGGATGGTACCGATGGGAATCTGGGATTCCCCTTGTAATGTTCCTTCATCTCTCACAGCCAAACAAAATCCATCCCTTAGAATTGTTGCACTTTCCATTAAAATTCTTCTTATCCCTGTTCCTGGATATAGTAAGTACTCAACTGATAATTTTATATGTTGAATTAACTCTACCCATTGTTTCCACAGACAGTTTCTCAAGTATCCCCTCACTTCAGAATTAGTAGATCAATCCAGTAAGAGACAGCAGGATGCACAAGAGACTGAAGATCTGATCAGCTTTGCCACTTGTTGGTTATGTGACCTTGGACCAGTTTCTCCACACATGATAAGAAAGCATTGATTAAATAACTATGGGTCAGGGATCATGCCTACCCACAAGCTGCAGAAACCCCACAGTCTAATGGGGATGGCAGGTTTTTAATGTGATAGAGCTGTGTGATACAGACAGAGATATAGAAGAGATCCCAAGAATAGTTGTTGGTGGGAAGGGCAGCCAGAGAAGGCTTTCTAGAGGAAAAAATACTTTGACTAGGTCAGAATTATGAATCAGCCATTCAGAGAGGGGATAAATTGTACTTCTGGTATAAGGAACAGAATATACAAGGTCAAAAGGTCAGGGGATCAATGATACTTTGAAGAAGATGGAGAAAAGTTTTCTTGTGGAAGAGTAATGGGAGATGATGCTGAACAGTCAAGGTGGAGAGCAAATAGAGAATTTAAAAATGGGAATAGCAGGGGTAAAATCACCAAGAATGGTAGAATGAGAAGCTCCAAAACTCTATCCCTACACTAAAGTCATAATTTAGCTGAGAAAAACAGTAAGAATCAAGTTTGTAAGAACTCTGGAATCTAATTAAAAACAACAACCAGGAAGCACTTAATGAAGAAAACTGTTAAATTTAGATAAGAGAGCACTATGGCCTTTTAATTTACCCACTTATCATTATCCACTCCCCAACTCAACAACACCCATAAAGACAGACACCCACATTCCTGGTGCACCTTGCTAGTACCATAGGAAGAAATGCAGACCTTATTCTCAAAAAAAAAGAAAAATGTGGTTGTGTGTTTGAACTGTCTGGTGGTTCCATGAAGGACTGGCTCAAGAGTTTGCCTTTCTTTCACTTGCAGCATAGTTTTCTCAGGACTCATTGGCTTCCCAAGTGAAATGAAACAATAAACAAACAATGGACACACTGAAAATCCTGGGAAGAAAAGGATGGAGAAAGAGATCGATGAGGAAATAAAGATTTTGAAAAGCGTATATATATATATATACTGGGCAATCTAGAAAGCCACATACATTGTCAAGGATGGGCACATGCTCAGAAAACACCTGAGTGCTAAGCTTTCACTTCTGGTTGAACTTTAGACTATATATAATCAGAAAATGAAATTTAGGACAGAGTTGTAAATGTCTCAGCTAAGTATTGTAGGTGTGCCCCAACATTGAGACAATTTTAAAGGGTTTTTGTTTTTTGTTTTTTTTAATTATTTTTAACTTTTTAATTGTATAGTATAACATATATGCAAAACAAAAAAATAAAAAAGCAATAGTTTTCAAAGCACTCTTCAACAAGTAGCTACAACACAGATCCCAGAGTTTGTCAAGGGCTAGCATATGATCCTCTCATATTTTTCCTTCTAGCTGCTCCAGAATATAGGAGACTAGAGGACTTAAATATTTTTTTTATCATCACATCTGACTTTTTTCCTTCTTTTTTTGTGAAAAAAAATAACATATATACAAAAAGCTATAAATTTCAAAGCACAACGCCACAATTAATTGTAGAACATATTTCAGAGTTTGACATGGGCTACAATTTCACAATTTTAGGTTTTTACTTCTAGCTGCTCTAAAATATTGTAGACTAAAAGAGATATCAATTTAATGATTCAGCATTCATATTCATTTGTTAAATCCTATCTTCTCTGTATAACTTCACCATGTTTGTTTGTTTGTTTTTTTATTCCTGATGGTTAAGGAAGTCACTTTCACATCCCTAGTTGATAAGCTAAAAGAACAGAAACTTCAGTGCCCACACACAACAAAGGATACCCCTTTACAAAAATATTTCATACATATCACTAAACCAACAAAAAAATAACAACAAGCACATAAACCCTTGGAAGGGGGGATATTTGATTTCTAGTATTGCCACATTACAATATTCAATGTGTCCAGTCTTCAATAAAGTATCATGAGCCACATAAATATATAGGAAATATGGTTCATTCACAGGGAAAAGAGAAATTTATAGAAACTGTATCTTAGAGTAACCGTTATTGGAATTACAAATAATTTAAATCAACCACCTTAAATATATTCAAAGAGCTAAAGAAACCATGGACAAAGAACTAAAGGAAACCATAAAAGCAATGCTTCACCAAATATAGAATATCATTAAGGAGATAGAAATTATTAAAAGGGACCAAATAGAAATTATGGAATTCAAAAGTGGGATAACTGATATGAAGAAGTCACTAGAAGGATTCAATAACAAATTTGAGTAGACAGAAGAAAGAACCATTAAACTTGAAGGTGGTTAAGTTGAGATGACCTAGTTTGAAGAGGTTAAAAAAGAATGAAGAAAAATGAACAAAGTCTAAGAGGCTTGTAGGATACCATCAAGCATGCCAACATGCAAATTATGGGAGACCCAAAAGGAGAAGAGGGAGAGAAAGAGAAAGAATATTTGAAGAAATAATGGCTAAAAACTTCTCAAAGTTGATAAAGGATGTGAATTTATACATCCAAGATAGTCAATAAACCCAAAGTAGGATAAACTCCAAAATAACCACAATAAAACATACTATAACTAAACTGATGAAAGTCAAAGATAAACAAAGATCTTGAAAGCTGCAAGAGACAAGCAACACATAACATATAAGATATCTTCAGTAAGATTAACAACCAATTTCTCATCAGAAACCATTGAGGCTAGAGGCAATGAGATGACCAATTCAAAGTGCTGAAGGGAAAAAAAAAACCCTCAACCAAGAATTCCATATTCAGCAAAACTATGCATCAAAAATGAAGGATAAATTAAGGATATTTCCAGACAAACAATTGTGAAGGGAGTTTCTTGATAGCAGGCCTACCCTCTAGTAAATACTAAAGGATGTTCTTCAGGCTGAAGTGAAAGGACATAAAACAGTAATTCAAAGCTGTATGAAAAAATAAAAAACATGAGTAAAGGTAACTACATAGGTAAATATAAAGCCGGTAATATTGTATTTTTTATTTGTCACTCCATTTTATTCTTTCTGGTATAATTTAAAAGACAAATGTATTAAACTGTAATTAGAAATCTATGTTAATGGGCCCACAACATAAAGATGTAATTTCTGAAAATAGCAACATAAAGGAGGAGGGACAGAGATGTATAGGAGGAGAGATTTTATATTCTAATTGAAGCCAAGTTTGTATTAATTCAAACTAGATTTTATAAATTTAAGATATTACCTGTAATCCCTATGGTAATCATTAATAAATAACTAAAAGTATACAGAAAAGGAAATAAGAAGGGAATTCAAATGTTACCCTAGAAAAAAATCAATTAAACAAAAAAGAAGACAGTAATGTAGGAAAGGATAAACAAAAATGATATAGGATTTATAGAGTAAGCAGCAAACTGGCAGAAGTAAGTGCTTCCTTATTGGTAATTACTTTAAATGTAAATGGATTAGGCTTTTCAATTAAAACACGGAGACTGGCACTGTGGATCAAGAAAAATAATAAACATGATCCAACTTTATGCTATCTACAGGAGACTCACTTTAGAACCAAAGACACATAGGTTGACAGTGAAAGGGTGGAAAAAGATAGGCCATGCAATTAGTAAGCTAAAGAATCAGGGCAACTATACTAATATGAGACAAAATAGATTTTAAGTCTTGAAGAGACAATATTATATATTGATAAAAGAAGCAAACTGTCAAGAAGATATAATAACTTGTACATGAATGTTTATAGCAGCATTATTATATGTGTTCATAGCATTATTCATAAGTTCCAAAAGATGGAAATAACCCAAATGTAAAGAAAATTATGATATAATCATACAGCAGAATGTTATTCAGCCATAAAAGGGAATGAAGTACTGATAAATGTTATATCATGGATGAACCTTGAAAATATTAGACTAAGTGAAAGAAGCCAGGCACAATAGGCTAAATATTATATCATTCTATTTGTGAAATATGCAGACTAGGCCAATCCATTGAGACAGAAAACAGATCAATAGTTGTCAGGGGCTGGGGTGGAGGAGGGAATGGGGTTTCCTTTTGGGGTAATAAAAAAAATGCTCTGGAACCAGATAGTAGTGATGGTGCACAACATTGTGAATTAATGCCACTGATTATACACTTTAAAATGTTAAAATGGTGGGGCTTATGTTGTATGAATTTTTCCTATAATAAAAAAGAAAAAAAGTAACCTCCTTACACTTGTATTTTACTAAGGAATTTAGAATTCTCACTCGGAATAAAGAAGAGGAAGCATTAGAATGATTTTCATTTATTAAACAAATATTTAGTGGTATCATCAGGCACACTGGCAGGAAGGGTCTCTGCCAAATGGAGCTTGCAGCCCGATTTGGAGAGAAGAGGAGGAGTTAGAGGCTCTTAAAGGGGCAATGGGAATGAAGAGAAAGAAATTAATTTGAAAGTATTTAGGAAACAGAATTAACAGGACCCAGTGACTGCTTAGCTGGGAGAGGGGAGGAGAATAGAGAGAAAGGGATCTTGGATGACTTCCAGGTTTCTTTTTTGGACAATTGGATACCCAATGATGACATTTTCTACAGTGTTTCTTAGCTGAGGGCTACTGGCACTTTTGACAGGACAAAGCTTTGTGTGGAGCACTCTTTTGTGCATTTTTAAATGTTTTGCATCCTTGATCCCAAAACACTAAGCACCAGTAGCACTGCTTAGTCATTATAACATCCAAAAAGCACACCACTATCCCTTATATTTCCAAATACTTATTGAGAGCCATAATACAAAAGGGATACTGGATTGAGAGTGGAGAAGAAAAATTAGACCAGTTTTGAGACAGTTTGAGGCACTAATTTAAGTCTTCTATATCTACATCCACTGGTATACTCACCTCCCCTTCCCTCATTACCTAACAGGACATAGGCAAGAGGAGATACTACTCCCTACTGTAGGGGTGCTTCTGCTGCCTTTGCCTGCAGACCATATAATTGCTTCATCTGCCCAGCAACTTTAGAATTCATCTTCTCCAACAAGAGCACTTTTTTTTTTCAAAGTAATTGCAGCTTTCCTTCTTACTACTTCCTTCTCCACATTCCCATCTCCTGGCATTACCAACATCCCAGCAGTTGTCCAGGACAGAGAAGAGCTGTGGTTTTGTATAGTCTATGACATAAAAAGCATGTTTATTCTCACTCTCATCTTCCTCAATTTTCCATCTTCATTTGGTTCTACAGCTCAGCTCAATATATCTGAAACGTTTTTGTGCTGATGGCACACTAGACTGTCTTTAAATTTGCTTTCACCTATTATCATGGACATGATTTGATATTCACACCTGGCTCTGGTATCAGAGCTATAAGTTAGAGGTGCTTCCAGCTCCCACTCCAATTGCTATAGAAGTCACTTTTTACTGAAGAAACCAGGAGCATTCATGTAATTGTGTAGGAAATATGTGTTAGATATAATTCAAGAGCAGAACTTTGGTGAACAGCAACATTGAAGGAGAAGCAGAGGCAGAGGTACCCAAAAGGATCAAAAACCAATGCCACACAAGGGAGAGCGAAGATGGTGGCTTAGCAAGGTGTGGGATTTAGTTCGTCCTCCAGATTAGCTAAATAAATGGCCAGAAACAATACAGAACAATTGCTGAGGCCACCTCAGGGACCAGACACACAATGTACAATAGTTTGGACCAGCTGGACTGGCTGCGAGACCACCCAAAACCATGAGTTCCTCAAACCACAGCAGCCCCAAACAAGCTGCTTCCCAGAGGGGAAAGGAAAGGGACTTTACCAGCATCAGGGGCTGAGTGCAACCAAGCTCCAGTTGTGGAATTAATTAACTAATTCTGACTGCTAAAAATAGGCCTCCAGCTCAGCTGAACCTCGAGTAAAAGCAGAGATCACTGGTTTTGCCCTGGTGCAGAGGTAGCAGGGCTGACAGAAAAAGAAAAAAGGAAAAAAAAAAAACAGAAGTTTTTTTGGATCTGAAAAAGTCTGGGTTCTGAAGGAAAGGAAGGGGCACATAGGACCTGGAGATACACAAAGCAACATACCAACTTAAGCTCTTGATTGGCAAACCCAAGGAATGGAGATCCAGCTCTGAAAACTATTTTTCACTTTCTTTTTTGTGGCTGTGTTTTTACAGCTTGACTACTCTTTAGATACAGCTGCAAGGCTTCTTAGGCTGCAATTGCCCCAGGCATAGGCAGAAACAAGCTTGTTTGAGAGCTTGTCTGGAGCCTGTACCTTCCTCTGGAGAGGGTTGGGGCCCAGCTCAGGTGGAAACCCTCCCTCAAGGAATTCAAACCCCCTGGTCTGGAAAAGTGAATCAATTAAAGTCAGCCTGCAACCTCTCCTCTGTCACAACCATGCCCCCAGCAGGGAGAGTCTGCTGAAATTAAAGGTACCACATCGCCTTATGCTGGTGGGACCCACAAGCAGAAAACCACCACATATCAGGCAGGATAGGGGCAAAAAACAGATTCCAGAGGCTTTCAACCTGCTGGGTGTCACCTTCAGGGAAAACTGATGCGGATGACTCTTTCCTCCTAAGAGGAGGCCAGCTTGGTGGTCTGGGAAAATCTGATTGGGGTCTATAATACCTAAGTACACCTTCCTAAGGGAGACAGGGGCAGAGGGGAAGGCACCATACAGGCAGGGCAGAAAAAAAAAAAAAGAACTGAAAAATTCTGATCTGTTAAACAAAACCTAAGCTAGAGGACTAGAATAAGCTGAACTGAATGTCAAAGAACAGATAGACAACAAACTTATCCAGCAAGAAAATCTGAGGTAAAAAAAAGTGAAAACAATCTCCAGAATAAACTAATTAAGGTAATTAAATACCTAGATGCCAGCAAAAATAACGAATCATACTAGGAAAATTAAAGATATGGCCCAGTCAAAGGAACAAGCCAACAATTCAAATGAGATACAGGAGTTGAAACAATTAATTCAGAATGTTTGAATAGACATGGAAACCTCATCAAAAATCAAATCAATGAATTGTGGGAGGAAAGAAAGAAGGCAAGGAACGAACAAAAAGAAGAAATCAAAAGTCTGAAAAAACACATCACAGAACTTATGGAAATGACAGACACAGTAGAAGAAATGAAAAAAACAATGGAAACCTACAATTTTAGATTTCAAGAGGTGGACAATAGGATTAGTGAACTGGAGAATGGGACATCTGAAATCTGACAAGCAAAAGAAAATATAGGGAAAAGAATGGAAAAATATGAGCAGGATTCAGGGATTTGAATGACAACATGACGTACATGAATATACATGTTGTATGTGTCCCAGAAGGAGAAGAGAAGGGAAAAGGAGAAAGATTAATGGAGGAATTGTCACTGAAAATTTCCCGACTCTTATGGAAGACTTAAAATTACAGATCCAAGAAGTGCAGCACACCCCAAACAGAACAGATCCAAATAGACATACTCCAAGACACTTACTAATCAGAACATCAGAGGTCAAAGAGCAAGAGAGAATCTTGAAAGCAGCAAGAGAAAAGCAATCCACCACATACAAGGGAAGCCCTTTCTCAGTAGTAACCATGGAGGTGAGAAGACAGCAGGATGATATATTTAAGTTACTAAAAGAGAAAAACTACCAACCAAGAATTCTATATCCAGCAAAATTGTCCTTCAAAACTGAGGGAAAAATTAAAACATTTTCAGACAAAAAATCACTGAGAGAATTTGTGACCAAGAGACCAGCTCTGCAAGAAATATTAAAGGGAGCACTAGAGACAGATAGGAAAAGACAGGAGAGAGAGGTGCAGAGAAGAGTGTAGAAACAAAGACTATCAGTAAAGATAAAAATAAGAAAAATTAGATATGGCATATAAATTCCAAAAGGCAAAATGGTAGAAAAAAGTACTGACCATACCATAATACCACTAAATGTTAATGGATTAAACTCCCCAATCAAAAGGCATAGATTGGCAGAGTAGATTAAAAACAAGACCCACAAGATGTAATGGAGAGGCTGGAGAGATTGCCTGAAAAATGTAGAGCTGTGCTCTGGTGGCCATTTTTCTTGAAGATAATTGTATGAGGATATGGCTGTTGCAGTGTGACTGAGTGGTTGTGAGAGCCTTAGGTCTGATGCTCCTTTTGTCTACCTTATCATGGACAAGTAAAACATATGGATTAAAAATAAATAAATAATAGGGGGAACAAATGTTAAAATAAATTTAGTAGATTGAAATCTGGTGATTGGTGAAGGGGAGGGGTAAGGGGTATGGTATGTGTGAATTTTTTTCTGTCTTCTTTTTATTGCTTTTTCTGAATTGATGCAGATGTTCTAAAAATTATCATGATGATGAATATACAACTATGTGATGATAGTGTGAGTTATTGATTATATAACAAGAATGGAATGATCATATGATAAGAATGTGGTTCTGATATGTGTGTTTGTATATGGTTATGTACTATAAATAAAAAATAAATAAATTTTGAAAAGAGAGGGGGTAAAGGGTATGGTATGTATGAATTTTTTTCAGTTGTCTTTTTATTTCTTTTTCTGAATTGATGCAAACATTCTAAGAAATGATCATGGTGATGAATATGAAACTATGTGATGATATTGTGAATTACTGATCATATAAAGAACAGAAAAAAAAGTGCTATCATCAATTGCAACAAATGTTCCACACCAAGGTGGTATATAGTAATCCTGTATTTCATGCATGATTGCCTTGTAAACCCACAACTTCTCTAATAAAAAAAGAAGGAGAAAAAAACCAAGACCCATCTATATGCTGTCTACAGAAAATGCATATTAGACCCAAGGATAAACAGAGATTGAAAGTGAAAAGTTGGGAAAAGATATTTCATGCAAAATAACAATCAGAAAAGAACAGAAATAGCTATACTAATATCCAACAAATTAGACTTCAAACAAAAACCGTTAAGAGACAAAAAAGGACACTATGTACTAATAAAAGGAACAATTCAACAAGAAGACATAACAATCATAAATATTTGTGCACTGAGCCAGAATGCACCAAAATGCATGAGGCAATCACTGAAAAGAGAAATAGACACATCTATCATAATAGTTGGAGACTTCAGTTCCCCACTCTCATAATGGACAGAACATCTAGATAGAGAATAAATAAAGAAGCAGAGAATTTGAATAATACAATAAATGAACTAGACTTAACAGACATTTATAGAACATTACACCCCACAATAGCAGGATACACATTTCTCAAGTGCTCATGGATCATTCTCATGGATAGACCATATGCTGGCTCACAAAGCAGTCTCAATAAATTTAAAAAGATTGAAATCATACAAAACACTTTCTCAGATCATAAAGGAATGAAGTTGGAAATCAATAATAGGCAGAGTGCCAGAAAATTCACAAATATATGGAAGTTCAACAACACACTTCTAAACAATGAGTGGGTCAAGGAAGAAATTACAAGAGAAATCAGGAAATATCTTGAGGCAAATAAAAATGAAAACACAACATATCAAACATATCAAAATTTATGGGATGCAGCAAAGGCAGTGCTAAGAGAGAAATTTATTGCCCTAAATGCCTATATCAAAAAAGAAGGAAGAGTAAAATCAAGGAATTAACTGTCCACTTGGAAGAACTAGAGAAAGAATAGCAAAGTAACTCCAAAGCAAGCAAAAGGAAAGAAATAATGAAGACTGGAGCAGAAATAAATGAAACTGAGAACATGAAAACAATAGAGAAAATCAGCAAAACTAGAAGCTAGTCCTATGAGAAAATCAATAAGATTGATGGACCCTTAGCAAGGTTGACAAAAAGAAGAAGAGAGAGGATGCAAATAAATAAAATCAGAAATGAAAGAGGAGACATAAGCACTGACTCTGAAGAAATAAAGGAAGTAATGAGAGGATACTATGAACAACTTTATGCTAATAAACTCGACAATGTAGGTGAAATGGACAACTTCTTAGAAAAGCATGAACAACCAACATTGACTTGAGAAGAAATAGACAACCCCAACAAAGCAATCACAAGTGAAGAAATTGATTCAGTCATTAAGAAGTTCCCCAAAAAGAAAAGTCCAGGACCAAATGGCTTCACATGTGAATTCTACCAAACACTCAAGAAAGAATTAGTACCAACCCTGCTCAAACTCTTCAAAAAATTTGAAGAGGGAAAGCTACCTAATTCATTCTATGAAGGCAACATCAACCTCATAACAAAGCCAGACAAAGATACTACAAGAAAAGAAAACTATAGACCAATCTCTCAAATCAATATAAATCCTCAACAAAATTCTTGCAAATCAAGTCCAGCAGCACATTAAAAGAATTATACACCATGACCAAGTAAGATTCATCTCAGGTATGCAAGGAAGGTTCAACATAAGAAAACCAATTAATGTAATACATTAATTAATTAATTAATACATAATGTAATAGCAACAAATTGAAGCAGAAAAATGACATGATCATCTCAATTGATGCATAATAGTCATGTGACAAAATCCAACATCCTTTCTTGTTGAAAACATTTCAAAGGATAGGTCTAGAAGGGAACTTCCTCAACATGATTAAGGGAATATATGAAAAATCCACAGCTAAATCCATCCTCAATGAGGAAAAACGGAAAACTTTCCCCCTAAGATTAGGACAAGACAAGGATGTCCACTATCTTCATTGTTATTCAAAATTGTGTTGGAAGTTCTAGCCAGAGCAATTAGACAAGAAAAAGAAATACAAGGCATCAAAACTGGAAAGGAAGAAGTAAAACTCTCACTGTTTGCATATGATATGATACTATATGTTGAAAACCCCAAAAAATCCACAGCAAGACTACTAGAGCTAACAAATGAGTACAGCAAAGTGGCAGGTTACAAGAGCAACACTAAAAAATCTGCAGTGTTTCTATACACTAGTAATGAACAATCTGAGGGGGAAATCAAGAAAAAAAAATGCCATTTACAATTTCAACCAAAAGAATAAAATATTTAGGAATAAATTTAACTAAAGAGACAAAAGACCTATACAAAGAAAACTACAAGAAATTGTTCAAAGAAATCACAGAAGACCTAAATAAATGGAAGAGTATACAGTGTTCATGGATTAGAAGACTAAATATAGTTAAGATGTCAATTCTACCTAAATTGCTTTACAAATTCAATGCAATACCAATTAAAATCCCAAAAGCTTACTTTTCAGAAATAGAAAAACCAATACCCAAATTTTTCTGGAAGGGCAGGGTGCACCCAAATAGCTAAAAATATCCTGAGAAAGAAAAATGAAGTTGGAGGTCTCATGCTACCTGACTTTAAGGCACATTATGAAGCTACAGTGGTCAAAACAGCATGGTACTGAAATAAAGATAGACATACTGACCAATGGAATTGAATAGAGTGTTCAGATATAGACGCTCTCATCTATGGACAATTGATCTTTGATAAGGCAGTCAAGCCAACTCACCTGGGACAGAACAGTCTCTTCAATAAATGGTGACTAGGAAATTGGATACCCACTGCAAAAGAATGAAAGAGGATCCATATCTCATGCCTTATACAAAAATTAACTCAAAATGGATCAAAGACCTCAGCATTAGATCTAAGACCATAAAACTGTTAGAAGAAAATGTAGGAAAATATCTTTAAAATCTTATAATAGGAGGCAGTTTCCTAGACCTTACACCCAAAGCACAAGCACTGAAGAAAGAAAGAAAGAAATGGGAACTCCTCAAAATTAAACACTTTTGTGCATCAAAGAACTTCATCAAGAAAGTAAAAAGACAGCCTACACAATGGGAGACAATATTTGGAAATGATATATCAGATAAAGGTCTAGTATCCAGAATATATAAAGAGATTGTTCAACTCAACAATAAAAGGACAGACAACAAATTACAAAATGGGCAAAAGACTTGAACAGATACTTCTCAGAAGAGGAAATACAAATGACCAAAAGGTACATGAAAAGATGCTCAACTTCCCTGGCTATTAGGGAAATACAAATCAAAAGCACAATGAGATATCATCTTACACCACCAGAATGGCCATTATCAATAAAACAGAAAAAGACAAGTGCTGGGGAGGATGTGGAGAAAGAGGCATACTTATCCACTGTTGATGGGAATGTCAAATGGTGCAACTGCCATGGAAGGCAGTTTGGCGGTTCCTCAGGAAGCTAAGTATAGAATTGCCATATGGCCTGGCAATATCATTGCTTACCTACTTAGAGGGCATTGGGGCAAGGACACTGACAGACATTTGCACACCAATGTTTATAGCAGCATTATTTACAATTGTGAAGAGACAGAAACAGCCAAAATGTCCATCAACAGATGAGTGACTAAGCAAGCTGTGGTATGTACATATGACAGAATATTATGCAACTATAAGACTGAATAAGGTTATGACGTATTTAACAACATGGATGGACCTTAAGGACATTATGCTGAATG
>PVIY010031107.1:0-30153 GCA_004026745.1 Myrmecophaga tridactyla | reverse complement strand
CACATACTGAGCAGGGTAAGAAAAACAGAGCCCAGAGACTTCACAGGAAAGTCTATCAACCTGCTGGGTCTCACCCTCAGGGAAAACTGATGCAGTTGACTCTTTCCTCCTGATAGGAGACCAGTTTGGTCTGGGAAAGTCTGGCTGGGGTCTATAATACCTAAGTAGACCCTCCTAAGGTGGGGGGGGGGGAGGCACCATACAAGTAGGACAAGAAACAAGAAAACAAGAACTGAAAAATTCTCCTCTGTTAAACAAAACCTAAGCTAGAGGTCCAGAAAAAGCTGAACTGAATGTCAAAGAACAGATAGACAACAAAGTCATCCAGCAAGAAAACACTAGGTAAGAGAAGTGAAAGCAATCTCCAGAATAAACTAATTAAGGTAATTAAATGCCTAGATGCCAGCAAAAAATAACAAATCACACTAGGAAAACTGAAGATATGGCCCAGTCAATGGAACAAACCAACAATTCAAATGACATACAGGAGCTGAAACAATTAATTCAGAGTATATGAACAGACATGGAAAACCTCATCAAAAACCAAATCAATGAATTGAGGGAGGATATAAAGAAGGCAAGGAATGAACAAAAAGAAGAAATCAGAAGTCTGAAAAAACAAATCATGGAACTTACGGGAATGAAAGGCATGGTAGAAGAGATGAAAAAAAAACAATGGAAACATACAATGGTAGATTTCGAGACGCAGAACATAAGATTAGTGAACTGGAGGATGGAACATCTGAAATCCGACAAGAAAAAGAAAATATAGGGGGGAAAAAAAGGAAAAATATGAGCAGGGACTCAGGGAATTGAATGACAATATGAAGCACACGAATATACGTGTTGTGGGTGTCCCAGAAGGAGAAGAGAAGGGAAAAGGAGGAGAAAAACTAATGGAGGAAATTATCACTGAAAATTTCCCAACTCTTAGGAAAGACTTAAAATTACAGATCCAAGAAGTGCAGCGTACCCCAAAGACAACAGATCCAAATAGACGTACTCCAAGACATTTACTAATCAGAATGTCAGAGGTCAAAGAGAAAGAGAGAATCTTGAAAGCAGCAAGAGAAAAGCAATCCATCACATACAAGGGAAGACTATGTGAAGATTTCTCAGCAGAAACCATGGAGGTGAGAAGACAGTGGGATGATATATTTAAATTATTAAAAGAAAAAAACTGCCAACCAAGAATTCTATATCCAGCAAAATTGTCCTTCAAAAATGAGGGAGAAATTAAAACAATTTCAGACGAAAAAATCACTGAGAGAATTTGTGACCAAGAGACCGGCTCTGCAAGAAATACTAAACGGAGCACTAGAGACAGATTCAAAAAGACAGAAGAGAGAGGTGTGGAGAAGAGTGTAGAAAGGAAGACTATGAGTAAAGGTAAAACGAAGGAAAATTATATATGAAATACAAAATCCAAAAGACAAAATGGCAGAAGAAAGTACTACCCATGCAGTGATAACACTAAATGTTAATGGATTAAACTCCCCAATCAAAAGACATTGACTCGCAGAATGGTTGAAAAACAGGACCCATCTATATGCTGTCTCTACTCAAAGGACATGAGGGCAAGGACACAAACGGACATTTGCACACCCAATGTTTATAGCAGCATTATTTACAATTACCAAGAGATGGAAACAGCCAAAATGTCCATCAACAGATGGGTGGCTAAACAAACTGTGGTATATACATACAATGGAATATTATGCAGCTGTAAGACAGAATAAAGTTATGAAGTATGTAACAACATGGATGAACCTTGAGGACATTATGCTGAGTGTGGTTAGCCAAAAACAAAAGGACAAATACTGTATGGTCTCACTGATATGAACTGACATTAGTGAATAAACTTGGAATATTTCATTGGTAACAGAGACCATCAGGAGATAGAAATAGGGTAAGATATTGGTAATTGGAGCTGAAGGGATACAGATTGTGCAACAGGACTGATTGTAAAAATTCAGAAATGGAAGCACAATACTCCCTAACTGTAATACAATTATGTTAAAACACTGAATGAAGCTGCATGTGAGAATGATAGAGGGAGGAGGGCTGGGGGCATAAATGAAATCACAAAGAAAGATAGATGATAAAGATTGAGATGGTATAATCTAGGAATGCCTAGAGTGTATAATGATAGTGACTAAATGTACAAATTAAAAAAATGTTTTTGCATGAGGAAGAACAAAGGAATGTCATTATTGCAGGGTGCTGAAAATAGATAGTAATTAATATTTTAAAATTTCAAAAATCCAACAGCACATGAAAAGAAGTATTCAGCCCAGGTATGCAAGGGTCATCCAACATTAAAAATCAATAATTAATGTTATGAGTGGGACTGAATATTCAAATTGTAATTATGAGGTTTAAATATTAGAAGAGTATGTAAGGTAGTATAATTGCCATTATTTTAAAACAATTAAACACTGCTACAATATTTTGTTGTGCTTGAAAATATGTATAGTTTTTTCCAATAGTAATAACTTATGTTGTCCTTAAATATTTTTAAGAGCGCCTTTGTTTCAACATTATCTTTTTTTCAATATTATCTGTTATAAACATTAATAAGAGTTGTTGCTTTTAGAAACTCTAAAGGAAATAATAGCTGGAAAATCCTCTGTAGCTTAAAATCAGTCATTAAAATTTACAACAGATAAAATAGAGCTACGTATTCTTAATATGTAAATAAGCATAATTTGTTCCAAAGATACCTAGAATATTGAAACTTAGTTCATGTCTATTGTAATATATTACTCAAATGGTACTGGGCATTTCACATTAAGAACATATTTCAACAACTACAACAAAGACCAAATCAGAATGTCTACTATGCCTGCTTTGCAGTGAATGGACTCCTATTGGTGCGTTAGATCTTAGGGTATCAATATTTCAGAACCCTGCAATGATTTTAGTTCTAAATTCATATATTATACATCCATAAGTGAAAATAAAATGTCATATTCTTTTCTAACTACAAAAAAAAGCAATTAAGTAATCAACCATACTTACAGAACGAAGGAAAAAAAACCACATGCTCATTCAGTTGAGACTGAAAAGGCATTTGACAAAATCTAGTTGATAAAAACAGTTAGAAAACTAGGAAAGAAGAAAAATTTCCTCAACATGATAAAGGGCATATATGAAAACCTACTGCTAACATCATACTTAATGGTAAAAGACTGAATGTTTTCCCTGTAAGAACAAGACAAGGATGGTATGCTGGTTTGAAAGGATGTATGTACCCTAATCCTAATCCCATTTTGTAAAGGCAGCCATTTCTTCTAATCCCTAGTCAGTACTGTATGTTTGAATCTGTAATTAGATCACCTCCCTGGAGTGATTGTTAAACTGGATTAGGTGGAGACCCATTAGTGTAGGTCTTGATTAATTTACTGGAATCCTATAAAAGAGGAAATATTTTGGAGAAAACTGGAGATTCAGAGAAAGTAGAGAATGCGGCAGCACCATGAAGCAGAGAGTCCACCAGCCAGCGACCTTTGGAGAAGAAGAAGGAAAACACCTCCCGGGGAGCTTCATGAAACAAGAAGCCAGGAGAAGAAGCTAGCAGATGACGCTGTGTTTGCCATGTGCCCTACCAGCTGAGAGAGAAGCCCTGACTGTGTTCACCTTGTGCCTTCTCACTTGAGAGAGAAACTCTGAACTTCACCAGCCTTCTTGAACCAAGGTATCTTTCTCTGGATGCCTTTGATTGGACATTTCTATAGACTTGTTTTAATTGGACATTTTCTCAGCCTTACAACTGTAAACTAGCAACTTATTAAATTCCCCTTTTAAAAAGCCATTCCGTTTCTGGTATATTGCTATTCAACATTATATTAGAGGTTCTAGCTAGAGCAATTAAGCAAGAGAATGAAATAAATGGCATTCAAATTGGAAGAAAGAAGGGAAAGTTTCCTTATTTAAAGATGAAATTATCCTATGTACAGAAAATCCTGTAAAATCCACAGCAAAGCTACTAGAATTAACAAACAAATTCAGCAAAGTGTTATCAATGCACAAAATCAGTATTTTTCTATTGGTAGTAATGAACAATCTGAGCAGAAAGTCAATAAAAATTCCATTTACAATAGTAACTAAAAGAATCAAATATCTATGAATAAATCTAAACAAAAATGTAAAGGACTTTTATGCAGAAAACTACAAAACGTTTCTAAGAGAAATCAAAGAAGACCTTCATAAATGGAAGGACTGTCCCTGTTCATGGATTGGAAGACTAAATATGATTAAGATGTCAAGTCTACCCAAAATGATTTATAGATTGAATAAAAACTCAATAAAAATGCCAACAACCTTCTTTGTAGAAATGGAAAAGCCAACTAGAGTTCAGTAGTAGAACTCTCACCTGCCATCCAGGAGACCTGAGTTCAATTTCCACCAATGTACAAAAAAGAAATCCCTGTGATATAGATATCATATATCTGCCTCTGTGTGCGTAAGTATATATATACACACACATATATGTAGGAAGACACATTTTAAAATGGAAGAGAAACTAAAGAGATAATGACAATTAAATACAATACATGATACTGGATGGGATCTAAGAATGGAGGAGAAAAGGCTCAAAAGCACATTATGGGGACATAAAAAATTGAGTAATAGAATGTAAGTTTTATATGTGTCAAGTGTTAAATTTCTTGAATTTGATACCTGTACTTAAGGTGATTACATAAGTGAATATCCTAGTTCATAAGATATATACATGGAAGTATTATGTGTCAAGGAGTATATAATGTGTTCATTAAAATGCTCTTAAATGCTCATAAAATAACGGATAAATAGATAGACAGACAGATAGAATGATATGGGAACGGTGGCAAATGTTAAAATTGATGGATCTGGTATCTGGGGGTGAGGTATGTGGTTTAAGGTATGAGATTACAATACAAAAGGCATGAGATTGTATTACTTTTCCAACTTTAAGCTTGGAATTATTTCCAATTTTTTTTTAAATATCCAGTTACTTAACAACATAAAATATACAATGTTCAATGTCCAATCAAAAATCACTAGACATGTAAAGAACACCTAGGGCAATACATAAGAGTCTACAAAATTTCTATGCTCTAGGGTAACGTTCTAGAAACCTACAACCTCCAGTATCTTAGAGCACCTAGAAGTAAAAACCTAAAATTGTGGAATTGTAACTCATACCATAGTCTGAAATCTGTTTTATAATTAATTGTTGTGCTGTGCTTTGAAATTGTTTTTTTCTATATATGTTATTTTTCACAAAAAAGAAAAGCGATTGTGATGATAAAATATATATATTTATTCCTTGTTGCCGCTAATGTTCTGAAGTAGCTAGAAGGAAAAATCTGAAATGATGGTATGGTAGCTCATCACAAACTCTGGGATCTGTCCTGTAACTTCTTGTTGAAGAGAGCTTTGAAATCTATTGCTTTTTTGTTTCTTTGCTTTGTATATGTTTATTGTATAATAAAAAAGTTTAAAAAATTTTAATCACTAGACATGACAAGAAGCAGAAAGATTAGACCCATAACTAGGAGAAAAATCAGTAAATAGAAACAGACCTAGAAATTGCAGAGATGATGGAATTAGCAGACAAAGACAACAAGACCATAGAAAAAGGAGAAATGGGAAATGTAAGAAAAAACAAAATGAAGCAGAAAAGAGAAGAAAAATAAACTATTTGAAATGAAAAATTTCCTGGATGGAATTAAAAACAACAACAAAAAAATCAGTTGAATCTGAGACAGAGTAAAATAAACTAGACAAAATGAAGCACAGAGAGGAAAGAAACTGGAAAAAAAAAAAGTATAACAGAACATAGCCTTGGTAACTTGTGGGATGAAATCAAATCATCTAATATATGTGATTTGGAATTCCAGAAGGTGGGAGTAGGGCAGAAAAATAAAGATACATTCTAATGATTAAACTCTACCTCTAAAAAGTATCAGTCCTGCTCCCAAAACCATGTTCATATTAAATATATACATATTTAATATAAGGTATGTACATTACTAAGAGATTGCTACTACAATTTGGAGTTGAGAATATATGTTCATAACATAATTCAAATGTTCTTTCCCTCAAGATAGTAGATATATTAAACAACCTCTTCTGAGTTGAGCAAGTGTGATAAAGTTGTGACTCTATATTACGTATTGTGGTTTCCTGCCAGATGTTGCCTAATTTGACCCTTTTTCACCTCCCTTCTATACCCAAACCCCATACGCCTGACTTCTCCACCATAGGGGCCAGCAATGGAGTATGGTACTGACATAAAGATAGATATACTGACCAATGGAATTGAATAGATTGCTCAGATATAGACCCTCTCATCTATGGACAATTGATCTTTGATAAGTCAGTCAAGTCAACTCACCTGGGACAGAACAGTCTCTTCAATAAATAGTGCTTGGAGAACTGGATATCCGTATGTGAAAGAATGAAAGAGACACCCTATACAAAAATTAATTCAAAATAGATCAAAGACCTAAACATTAGATCTAAGACCATAGAACTTTTAGAGGAAAATGTAGGGAACTATCTTATAAATCTTATAAGGAGGTGGTTTCCTAGATCTGACACCCAAAGCATAAGCATTGAAGAAAGAAATAGATAAATGGGAACTCCTCAAAATTAAACACTTTTGTGCATCAAAGAACTTTGTCAAGAAAGTAAAGAAAGACACACAATGGGAGTCAATATTTGGAAACAATATATCAGATAAGGGCCTAGTATCCAGAATATATAAAGAGATTGTTCAACTCAACAACAAAAAGACAAAAACCCAATTACAAAATGGGCAAAAGACTTGAACAGACACTTCTCAGAAGAGGAAATACAAATGGTTAAAAGGCACATGAAAAGATGCTTAACTTCCCTGGTTATTAGGAAAATGCAAATCAAAATCACAGTGAAATATCATCTCACACCCATCAGAATGGCCATTATCAATAAAACAGAAAACAACAAGTGCTCGAGAGGATGTGGAGAAAGAGGCACACTTATCCACTGTTGGTGGGAATATAAAATGGTACAACCACTGTAGAAGGCAGTTTGGCGGTTCCTCAGGAAGCTAAGTATAGAATTGCCATATGATCCAGCAATACCATTGCTAGGTTTCTACTCAGAGGACATGAGGGCAAGGACACAAACGGACATTTGCACACCAGTGTTTACAGCAGCATTATTTACAATTGCCAAGAGATGGGATCAGCCCAAATGTCCGGCAACAGAAGAGTGGCTAAACAAGCTGTGGTATATAGATATGATGGAATATTACACAGCTGTAAGACAGAATAAAGTCATGAAGCATGTAACAACATAGATGAAACTTGAGGACGTTATGCTGAGTGAGATTAGCCACAAACAAAAAAGGGCAAATACTGTATGGTCTCACTGATATGAACTAACATTAACGAATGAACTTGGAGAATTTTAGTTAAGAACAGAGACCATCAGGAGATAGAAATATGGTAGATAGTGGGTAATTGGAGCTGAAGAGATATAGAATGTACAACAGGACTGATTGTAAAAATTCAGAAATGGATAGCACAATACTTCCTAATTGTAGCACAATAATGTTAGTACACTGAATGAAGCTGAATGTGAGAATGACAGAGGGAGGAGGGCTGGGGGCACAAATAAAATCAGAAGGAAAAATAGACGATAAAGACTGAAGACAGTATAATCTAGGAATGCCTAGCACATACAATGATAGTGACTAAATGTACAAATTTAAAAGTTTTTGCATGAGGAAGAACAAAGGAATGTCAATATTGTTGGTAATTCATATTTTAAAATTCTAACTTATGTGTAAAACCAAAGCAAAAAATATTTATTTGGTACCAAATTTATATTTTGATTAGTACATTTCCTAATATAACTTATATGGACAGTTTAATCGAACACCATAAGTACATGGAACCTTGAGTAGGACATAAGATCTTGTAGGTTTGTCCAGAATGATGTCCCAATAAATCCCAGAGTAATTTGAACAGGGAATGAAAAAGTATTTGCAAAGTCCCCTTGGGGAATGTCAAGAAAGGGGGAAAATTCAACTTTCCCATGTGGAGAATTCTTGATATTCTTACAAGCAGTGAGAACAACCAAAGCAACAGGCTGAGCCCTCAATCTTGGGATTTGTTCATATGAAACTTATCCCCACAAAGGATAGGCTAAGCCTACTTAAAATTAGGCCTAAGAGTCACCCCCAGAGAACCTCTTTTGTTGCTCAGACGTGGCTCTCAGCCAACATGACAAGCAAGCTCACTGCCCTCCCCCTCTCTATGTGGAACATGTCTCCCAGGGGTGTGGACTGTCCTGGCAATGTGCGACAGAAATCCTAGAATGAGCTGGGACTCAGCACCAAAGGGTTCAGAAAACCTTCTAGACCAAAAGGGGGAAGAGAAAAATGAGATAAAATAAAGTGTCAATGGCTGAGAGATTTCAAACTGAGTCAAGAGGTTTTCCTGGAGGTTATTCTTATGCATTATATAGATATCACCTTTTTATGTAAGGTATATTGGAGAGGCTTGGAGGGAAGTGCCTGAAAATATAGAGCTGTGTTCCAGTAGCCATGTTTCTTGAAGATGATTGTATAAAGATAAAGTTTTCACAATGTGACTGTGTGATTGTGAAAAACCTTATGTCTGATGCTCCTTTTGACTATGGTATGGACAGATGAATAAAACATATGGATTAAAAATAAATAAATAATAGAGGAACAAATTTCAAAATAAATTTAATAGATTGAAATGCTAGTGATCAATGAAAGGGAGTAGTAAGGGGTATAGAAAAAAATAGGGGAAACAAAGGATAAAATATATTGGGTAGATGGAAATATTAGCAGTCAATGAGAGGGAGGGGTAAGGGGCACGGCACGTATGCGGTTTTTTCTTTCTTCTTTTTATTTCTTTTTCTGAATTGATGCAAATATTCTAGGAAATGATCATGGTGGTGATATTGTGTGTTATTGATTATATACAAAGAATGGAATGATCATATGGTAAGAATGTTTGTGTTTGTATGTTGTTGTTTTTTAAAAATTTTTAAAAAAGATTGTATGTGCTTGTATGTTGTTGTATCAATAAAAATTTAAGAAAAAAAGCATTTTCAAGATGTCACCACATTAATAGGGTTGCATTAAAATGCTGACTGCCAAACCATGCTCCCGCAGCAGACCTTCTCCCTGCACACCTATGCCCACCATGACCACCCCTCAGCAGCTGGTAGGAAGATGCTGCCTGTGGCAGCAAAAACTTTGATGAATACTTGAAGGAAGTAGGAGTAGGAATGGCTCTGCAAAAAATGGGTGCACCAGCCAAGCCAACTGTATTATCACTTCTGACATCATATCTCTCACCATAAAAACTGAGAGCACTTTGAAAACAACACAGTTTTCTTGTAACCTGGGTGAGAATTTGAAGAAGTTACAGCTAATGGCAGAAAAACTCAGACTGTCTGAACCTTTACAAATGGTGCATTGGTTCAACACCAGGAATGAGATGGGAAGGAAAGCACAATGACAAAAAAAGTGGAAGATGGGAAATTAGTGGGGGTATGCATTACGAACAATGTCACCAGCACTCGGGTCTATGAAAAAGTAGAATAAAAAGTCCATCATCATCTTTGGGCAGCATTAGCTATAAAGATGAACAAGCTTAGTTCAATGAGCAAACCTCCATATTGCTTTTTTTCTTTCATTATTGTGTTCTATTATTTATCACATTTTACATCCAACTATTTTACAGTGTTGGTTTAATTAGGATCATCCCTTTAATTAGTAAATAAATGTGTTTGTGCTAATAAAAAAAAATGCTAACTGCCACCAGGAAAAGACATTGTCATGGAAGTTACAGGAATGTTTCAAGATTGGGGTGATTAAGAGTGACCCTTGCTGATGTATACATTAGATTTAGCCTCAAGACAGTCACTGATGATCTTGGCAAGAGGTCTCAATAGAGTGATGGGAAAAGAACCCAGATCTCAGTGGCTTTCAAGGTGATGGGAAGGGAAAAAATAAAGAGAGGCTGAGTGTGGACAAATCCATTAGAGAGTCTGGCAGTAAAATGATCATGGTGATGAACACACAACTATGTGATGATATTGTGAGCCACTGATTGTATACTATGGATGGACAGTATGTCTGTGAAGGTTTCTCAATAAAAATATTTAAAAAAAAAAAAGAGTCTGGCAGTAAAGGCAATAAGGCACAAGAAAAAGGGGTGATAACTGGGGGGGACATGTTGTTGAGTGTCTCTTTAAAATAGAAGACTCAAGGGTGTTTAAGTCTCTGCTTAGACACCAAATCCAAACCCTACCTCTGGACAAGAGGAGATCCAGGGCCCTGAGTTTGTTTGTTCCCCAGACTCAGTTCATCTAAAGATCCCAAACCAGGCTGCAGACCCAGGGAGAAGTGGATCCCTCCAACAAAGGAAGGCTGGATCTCATGAAACTAAACAAAATAAGTAAGTGTCGCATCCCTGGGGCCATTCCCAGGGGTGGTGCTAGCCAAGGTGGGCATGTGACGTAGAGCCTGGTGGGTAGGGAGGGGCTCCAAGGAGCTGGAATTGGATCAGGGTCAGGCTTGAGACTGTTGTCTTGACCTCTGCCTAAGATGATCAGCCACCTGGGACTTCCCCAGTAACTCAGCTGCTTCCTGCTCAGAAGAGCAGGGATTGGAGAGGAGCTGCTACCTGGCACCTTTGAACAGTTGCCTCGGCAACCACAGGCCAGGCATTTTATTCCAGTCATTGCCTGGGAGCGGTCCTCCCACACGTCCTGTTGTCCAGTGTTATGGGTCCCCCACCCCCACCCCACCCCTCTCCCCCACCCCAGCACCTTGGTCTTGCAAAACAACGTTCTTTGGCAACTGTCTTTCTCTGACCCGTGGAAGGATTTGCCCTGAAGGGTCTGAAATATGAGACTTTTTATGCAAGTCACAAGAATTTTGAGATTGAAAGTGATCTAGCAGAGAGAGGGAGGGTGCCAGAAGTAGTTAAGGGCAGTGGAGGTGTTCTGCAAGGTCAGAGCAGACGAGGAAAGCTCTTCTCTCCTGCCCCCAGCCACAGGGCCTCACCCCACCCTCAGGAGGGGGTGGGCTCAAGAAGCTGCAGAGACACTAACAGATGAGTTAGCCCATAGCACACTGGGCTAAGCTCATCTTTGTTCCCTATGCCCAGCCACAGAACCACCGATACAGCCCTTACCCACGAGAATCACAGGCCCTTGCTGCCCTAAAAGAGAAAAAATAAGACTGCATCAAGGAGAAACAAGGGCCAGGTATGGTGGGCAAGGAAGACACCTGGTATTCCGGTTTAGTGCCGTAGTGGGCAGCCCGGCCCTACTTAGAATCAACTGTGGGTCTTTTAAAAATGACCAGTGCCTGGACTCCACCCTTGAAGATTTAGATTCTGTTGAGATGGACTCAGGGCTTCCATATCATTTTAAGTGTTTCAGGTATGGAGAACCCCTGACCAAACGAATCAGTGCTCAGGGTCTGCAGCCAGAGCCCCAGTTTCAGCTCCCATTTCCGCTGCTTCACACTTACATGACCTTGGGCAAGTTATTCAACATCTCCAAGCCTCCATTTCCTCAGCTATCAAACACTGCCTACCTCCTAGAGTTGTGGAGAGGATTCGTGACATAATGCACAAGTGCCTGGCACTGTGCCTAGCACATAGTTAAGTACTAACAATGTCATTCTTGTTGAAGGGGTGGGTATAACCCCAGGAGTCAGATTCAGAGGTATCTAAATGAGAAAGCGCCACTTCCTGGGGCAAAGGGCTGAGACCCATCCTTTTCCCAGGGCTGTGGGGAAGGGAGTAGTCTTTCAGAGTCATGGTCAAGGCCAGGGGTTCTTGTATGAGCGCTTACCTGTGGTTACTCTGACCTTTTAGTCTGGCGCTGTTCACCACTGTGAGATGGAAATGTTCTCTATCTGCATGGACAATAGGTAGCCACTGGCCACCTGGGGTTATTGAGCTTTTGAAACGTGGCTAGTGTGACTGAAAGTTTATTTTATATTATTTTAATCAATTTAAATTTAAATAATCTAATGTAATTAAATTACCAACTACATGGCTGGTAGTTACAGTATTGGACAGGGTAGCTGCAGACATGTATGTGTTTTGAGAATGGGAGTAAATAAAGATACAGAATAAAGAAACAAAGCCCAAACTTTTATACTTTTCAATGCACTTTCCCTTCTACTATCTCATTTGAGCCTCAAAAAGTCCTAAGAGGGAAATAGGACAGGCATTGATAGCCCCATTTTATAGATTAGGAAGTTAGCTCTCAGGGATGTTAAAAGACCTGCACCAGATCATAAAATTAGAGGCAGAGCCAGGACCAGGGGGAGGCAGATTTATAGACTCTAAATCCCTGCTTCTTCCTTTCATTTGTTGGAAAAAGCTTTACCTCTACAGGAATACCTTGCACCCAGCCCTCCAGTTTCCCTAGGGATCTCAGTGCCTTGGCTGGCCCCGGGTCCCATATCTCCTCCCACCTCCACCTGCTACCCACCTGAAAGAGCTGCTGAACTTGTGCGTCCACCCACTGCTCTGTGTCCAGCCAGCGCTGGAGCTGCCCCCTGTCATACTTCACAGTCAGCCGGCTGGGTCTCCGGGACCTGGACACTCTGGAGGAGTCAGAGTGGGACCTTGACTCTGAATCTGTGGATGATGTCCTTCTCCTCCCAGAAGCCCACTGGACCTTCTTACTTGGGTTCTCCCTGTCCGGATTAGGAGACATGCAGGAAGCAGGGCCTGGAGACAGCATGGGAGTGCTAGCCTGGGCAAGGAGCTGGCAGAAACTACCAGTCAGGGCAAAGTCACAGAGGGAAGTGACAGAGAACAAGGCAGAGGCCAGCAGGGAAGAAAGGAAGGAGGGAGGGAGGGTTAAGGCTCTGGGGAGGGGCAAGGGTCAAAGATCAATGGGAGTTTGGTGCTGGAAATGCCAGTCTCTTGGCCTCCTCACCACCGGTGAGTGGCACTCCAGAGCTGTGTCCCAGCCTCCCTTTCTGCAGCTGCTGGAGCCAACAGTGATAAAATCTGCAGGCAAGCAAAGGTCAAGAGGGTGCCGTGCTCTGGGAGGAGGGGGGCCCTTGGGTCCTAAGGGGTGCTAGGCACCCATAGGTGCTCCACGGCTGGCTCTGGAACAGGACATGAGTTATACTCACCCGAGATTCCTCAACAGCCCACCTTTCTGGGACCAGATCCACTCTGGGCCCCAAGAAGCTGTGGTCGGGGGATCCTGTAGGAGCAGGGTTCCTGATTGGCAAGGGTCCTGCTGAGAGTGTGGCTGAGCTGGGGACAGAGTCTCAGGCTAGAAGGTGCTTATCTCTGGCCTGCAAGGTGCTAGTGCACCCCGTGTCTGGGTGTGTCCGAATGTGGCCTGCTTTTACAGCATGTGAGCGGAGAGGCTCAGCTCCTCTGCCTGACCCTGTGTGCTTGTAAAGGCCGTTTATCAAGCCACATCTACTGTGCCCATTTCCCAGACTCGACTGCTTAGAAGCCGTGTTTTGTACCCCATGATCCTGCCCTTATTCAGTTCCTTCCTACCACAGAGACTACCTGCAGACCTAACCTATACTAAGGGGACAAGGACTAAAACTTCTAGACTTATTAGTATTCTAAAGGAAAAATATTTTTGTTTCTTTAGTCCTGCGTGACAAAATTTCTTAACTTTTTTCTCTTACCAAAGAGGAGAACACTGTAATTTTTTTTAATTGAATAGTTCAGAAAAACAAACAAATGAGAAATGAAAGTAACTCTCATCTCTCTCTCTCTAGCTCTGCTCCCCAGAGGCAACCACCATCGACAGCTATTTAATTCCTGTAAGAGTCAGAATATAATTGAAGAAGGAAAAAGCATATTTCCTCATAATAGACTCACAAAATAGAAAGAGGTAATGTGGGAAAGAAAGAATATAAAGAGTGGAAACAGGGGTATATGGAAGCAGAGAACATATATGCTATTGAAGCTATTTTGGTATCTTTTAAAGGTATTTTAAAAATATACAGAAACAGAAATGAGAAAGGGGTCAGTCAGAAACAGCACAAAAGATCTACTATACAGAAAAGGAGGCTGCAATACAGGGAAAGAGGGGTATAAATAAATAAATAAATAAATAAATAAATAATAAAAGACATGACATAAAAACCAAAAGGAAAAGACGACTGAAGCTCATACTGCCCTTACAGTAATAACACTTAATGTTAATGGATTAAACTCCTCAATCAAAAGACAAAAATTGACAGAATGGATGAAAAAGCATAACACAACGATATGTTGTTTAAAAGAGACTTGTCTTAGACACGAAGACACAAACAAGTTGAAAGTGAAAGGTCCTAGCTACTTCAATTCTTTAATACTTTTTGCATGTAACATCTCTTTTCAACCTTTAAGTGAAAAGTGACAAAGAAGGACACCATTTATTAATAAAAGGATCCAACACCAAGAAGAAAGAACAATCATAAATATTCCTACACCTAACCATGGTGTTCCAAAACCCATGAGGCACACATGGCAAACTGAAGGGAGACTCCTATGAAGCTTATCCCCACAAAGAATAGACTAAGCCTATTAGTCTAAGACTGAGCCCCCAGTCTTGGGGTTTGTTCATATGAAACTTGACCCCACAAAGGATAAGTCAAGTCTACTTAAAATTTAGGCCTAAGAGTCACCCGCAAGAGAACCTGTTTTGTTGCTCAGATGTGGCCTCTCTCTCCAGCCGACACAACAAGCAATCTCACCGCCATTACCCTGTCTACGTGGGACATGACTCCCAGGGATGTGGACCTTCCTGGCAACGTGGGACAGAAATCCTAGAATAAGCTGAGACTCAGCATCAAGGGATTGAGAAAAACCCTAGAATGAGCTGAGACTTAGCATCAAGGGATTGAGAAGACCTTCTCAACCAAGAGGGGGAAGAGTGAAATGAGACAAAGTGTGAATGGCTGAGAGATTCCAAACAGAGTTGAGAGGGTGTCCTGGAGGTTATTCTTATGCATTAAGTGGATATCACCTTGTTATTCAAGATGTAATGGAGAGGCTGAAGGGAACTGCCTGAAAATGTAGAGCTGTGTTCCAGTAGCCATGTTTCCCGAGGATGATTGAATAATGTTATAGCTTTCACAATGTGACTGTGTAATTGTGAAAACATTGTGTCTGATGCTCCTTTTATCTACCTTGTCAAGAAACGAGTAGAACAAATGGGATAAAAATAAACAATAGGGAGAACAAATGTTAAAATAAATTTAGTTTGAAATGCTAGTGATAAATGAGGGTGAGGGGTAAGGGTATGGTATATATAATCTTTGTTTTCTGTTATTGTTTTATTTCTTTTTCTGTTGTCTTTTTATTTTTCTGAATTGATGCAAATGTTCTAAGAAATGATGAATATGTGACTATGTGATGATATTGAGAATTACTGAATATATATGTAGAACAGAATTATACGTTAATGTTTTTGTTTGCTTGTTCTTAATTTTTTTTAATTAATAAATAAATTTTTTTTAAATTAGGCCTAAGAGTCCTCTTTTGTTGCTTAGGTGTGGCCTCTCAGCCAACACAGCAAGAAAACTCACCACCCTTCCCCTCTCTAAGTGGGACATGACTCCCAGGGGTATAAACATCCCTGGCAACGTGGGACAGAAATACTAGAATGAGCTGGGACTCAGCATGGAGGGATTGAGAAAACCTTCTTGACCAAAAGGGGGAAGAGAGAAATGAGACAAAATAAAGCATCAGTGGTTGAGAGATTTCAGAGTCCAGAGGTTATCCTGGAGGCTATTCTTATGCATTACATGGCTATCCGTTTTTTAGTTTAAGGTGTATTAGAGAGGCTAGAGGGAAGTACCTGAAACTGTAGAGCTGTGTTCCAGTACCCTTGTTTCTTGAAGATGATTGTATAATGACATAGCTTTCACAATGTGACTGTGTGATTGTGAAAACCTTGTGTCTGATGCTCCTTTTATCTACGGTACGGACAGATGACAAAAAGTATGGATAAAAAACAAATAATGGGGGAACAAATGTTAAAATAAATTTAGTAGCTTGAAATACTAACGATCAATGAAAGGGAATGGTAAGGGTCATGGAAAAAATAGGGGAACAAGGTTCAAATATATTGAGTAGATGGAAATACTAGTGGTCAATGAGAGGGAAGTGTAAGGAATATGGTATATATGAGTTTTTTCTTTTTATTTCTTTTTCAGGAGTGATGCAAATGTTCTAAGAAATGATAATGGTGATGAATATACAACTATGTGATAATATTGTGAGCCATTGATTGTACACCAAAAGTATGGAATATTTGTATGTTAAGAATGTTTGTGCTTGTATGTTGTTTTATCAATAAAAATTAAAAAGAAACTGAAGGGAGAAATATACACCTCTAAAATAATAGTTGAAGACTTCACTACATCACTTTCCTCAATAAATTGAACATCTACACAGAAAATCGATGTTCTAGTTTGCTAGCTGCTGGAATGCAATACACCAGAAATTGATTGGCTTTCAAAAATAGATTTATTTAGTCAATGTATAGTTCTTCAGAGGAAAGGCAGCTAACTTTCAACTGAGGTTCTTTCTTACATGGTGATCTCTGCTGGCCTTCTCTCCAGGCCTCTAGGTTCCAACATCTTTCCCCAGGGTGACTCCTTTCTGCATCTCCAAAGGCCTGGGCTGAGCTACGAGTGCTGAGATGAGGTATGCTGAGCTGTTTGGGTTGTGCTACGTTGAGCTCTCTCATTTAAGCACCAGCCAATTAAATCAAACATCATTCACTGCAGCAGGCACGCCTCCTAGCCAACTACAGATGTAATCAGCAACAGATGAGGTTCACATGCCATTGGCTCATGTCCACAGCAATAGAACTAGGCACCTTCACCTGGCCAAGTTGACACCTGAATCTAACTACCACAATTAATAAGGAAACAGAACTTAGATAAAATTACACCCAAACAATAGGAAAATCCACAAATATATGAAAGTTAAATAACACAGTCCTAAACAAACAATGGGTCAAAGAAGAAATTATAATGAAAATCAGTAAATATCTTGAGATGAATGGAAATGAGAATACAACATATCAAATCTAATGGGGTACAGCGAAGGCAGTGCTGAGAGGGAAATTTAGAAACCTAAACACTTAATTTTAAAAAGAAGAAATAGCTAAAATCAAAGACCTAACTGCACACCTCAAGGAACTAAAGAAAGAACAGCAAAATAACCAAAACCCAATAGCAGGGAAAAAATAGCAAAGATTAGAGCAGAAATAAATGAAATTAAAAAATTAATAGAGATCGCTAACAAAACGAAAAGTTGGTTCTTTGAAAAAATCCACAAAATTGACAAGCCCTAGATTGAGAAAGAAAAAAGAGAAGACACAAATGGAAAAAGAAATGGAGAGGGGGACATCACTACTGACTGTGGTAGTTAGATTCATTTGTCAACTTAGTCAGGTGAAAGCACCTAGTTCTGTTGCTATGGCCATGAGCCAATGGTACGTGAACCTCATCTGTTGCTGATTTACATCTGCAGTCGGCTAGGAGGCGACTTAATTGGCTGGTGCTTAAATGAGAGAGCACAACCTAGCAGAGCCGAAGCAGCTCAGCCTCATACCTCATCTCAGCACTTGCAACTCAGCCCAGGCCTTTGGAGGTGCAGAAAGAAGTCACCCCCGGGAAAGTTGCTGGAACCCAGGGGCCTGGAGAGAAGGCCAGCAGAGATTACCCTGTGCCTTCCCATGTAAGAAAGAACCTCAGTCAAAAGTTAGCTGCCTTTCCTCTGAAGAACTAACAAAATAAATTCCCTTTTATTAAAAGCCAATCTGTCTCTGGTGTGTTGCATTCCAGCAGCTAGCAAACTGGAACACTGACTCAACAGAAATAAAAAGGATCATAAGAGGATACTATGAACAACTGGTATGAATAAATTAGACAACCTAGATGATATGGACAAATTCCAGAGACACATGAACCAATCCATACTGACTCTACAAGAAATAGAAGATCTCAACAGATGCATAACAAGCAAAAAGATTGACTCAATCATCAAGACCTCCTAACAAAAAAAAGTGAAGGACCAGATAGCTTCACAGGTGAATTCTACCAAACATTCCAAGAAGAAAATCTGCACAAACTCTTCCAAAAAAGTTGAAGAGGAGGGAACTCTACCTGTGCCAGTTTGAAACTATTGTGCACCCCAGAAAAGCCATGTTCTTTAATCCTGATTCAATATTGTTGGGTGGGATCTTTTTTATTAAGTTGTTTCCATGGAATTGTGACCCACCCAATTGTGGGTGAGATTTTTTGATTAGGTGATTTTGATGGAGATGTGTCTCTACCCATTCAGGTGGGTGGCTACCTGGAGTCCTTTAAGAGAGAACCATTTTGGAAAAAGCTTCAGAGCTGACACAGATAAAGACATCTGGAGATGCAGAAAGAAAATGCCCCCAGGGAAGCTATTTGAAACTAGGAACCAAAGGACCAGCAGATGCAAGCCACACACCTTCCCAGATTGGCCTTTCTTGAGTCAAGGTATCTTTTCCTGGATGCCTTAGTTCTGACATTTTTAATGGCCTTAGAACTGTAAACTTGTAACTTAATAAATTCCCTTTATAAAAGCCAACCCATGGGGTGGCCACGGTGGCTCAGCAGGCAGAATTTTCGCCTGCCATGCCAGAGACCCAGGTTCAATTTCCAGTGCCTGTCCATGTGAAAAAAAAAAAAAAAAAAAAAAAAAAAACCATTTCTAGTATATTGCATTTCCAGCAGCATTAACAAACTAAACACTACCTAACTCATTCTATGAAGCCAATAAAAAAAATCAAAGACCTAACTGTACACATCAAGGAACTAAAGAAAGAACAGCAAATTAAACCAAAAGCCAATAGAAGGAAAGAAATAACAAAGATTATATCAAGGGCAGATAAAGATACTACCAGAAAAGAAAATTACAAACCAATTGCTCTTATGAATATACATACAAACAAAATGCTAGCAAATTGAATCCAACAGCACATTAAAATAAATATATGCTATGATCAAGTGGGATTTATTCCAGGTATGCAAGGGTGGTTCAACATAAGAAAGTCAATTTATGCATACACCACATTAATAAAATGGAAGGAAAAAACATATGATCATCTCAATTGATGCAGAAAAGGCATCTGATAAAACCCAGCATCCCTTCTTGATAAGAACACTTAGAAAATAGAAATAGAAGGAAACCTCCTCAACATGATAAAGGACATATATGAAAAACCCACAGCTAATATCATACTCAATGGAGAAAGACTGAAAGCTTTCCCTCTAAGATCTGAAACAAGGATGACCACTGTCACAAGTGTTATTCAACATTGTACTCAAAGTTCTAGTCATAGCAGCTAGGCAAGAAAAATAAATAACAGTTATCCAAATTGGAAAGAAAGAAGTAAAACGTTCCCTACTTGTAGATGATATGATCCCATATATAGAAAGTCTTGGAAAATCTACAACAAAGTTCCTAGAGGTATTAAATCAATTCAGCAGTGATGGGGTACAAAACCAACATGCAAGAATCAGCAGTGTTTCCATACCCTTGTAAAGGGCAATCTGAAGAGGAAATCAAGAAAAAAATCCATTTATGATAATAATTAAAATAATCAAATATCTAGGCCCAAATTTAATCAAGCATGTAAATTTTGGTTACAAGGTTCAACCATGGAAATCACAAAACTTTGCTAAATGAAGTCAGAGAAGATCTAAATATAAGGAAGGACATTTCATGCGCATGGACTGGAAGACTAAATATTGTTAAGATGTCAATTCATCCAAAAATGATTTACAGATTTGATGCAATCTCAATCAAAATTCCAACAGCCTACTTTGCAGAAATGGAAAAGCCAATTATCAAATTTATTTGAAAGGGTAAGCCAGAGGACTCAGACTTCTTGTCGTTTATACTTATTACAAAACTACAGTGGTCAAATCAACATGGTATTGGCACAAAGATAGATATATAGACCAATGGTTTCAAATTGAGGGCTCAGAAATAGTCTCTAATATCCATGACCAATTGATTTTTGAAAAGACTAGCAAGTCCACTCAACTGGGAATGAATAGTCTCTTCAACAATAGATGCTGAGAGAACTGGACCTCCATTTGCAAAAAGAAAGAGTGCCCCTACCTCACAACACACACAAAATCAATTGAAAATGGATTGAAAACCTTAATATAAGAACCCTGGACAATAAAAATCCTAGAAGAACATGTAGGGAAGCATCTTTAGGACTTTGTGTTGGGCAATAGTTTCTTACACTTTATACCAGAAGCACAAGCAACAAAAGAAAAATAGATAAATGGGACCTCGTCAAAATAAAAACTTGTTTTTCAAAGGAGTTTATCATGTAAGTTAAATGACAATCTTTATGACGGGAGAAACTATTTGGAAATCACATATCCAATAAAGGATTAATATTCAGAATATATTTTAAAATTCTTCAACATACACCAAAAGCAAATAAACCAATTTAAAAATGGTCAAAAAACTTTATGCTGGCTTGAAAGTGTGCTCTAGAAAAGCCACACTTTTTTAATATTGTAGGGTAGAAACCTCTTATTTGATTGCTTCCATGGAGATGGACCCACTTAATTGTGGGCATGAACTTTTGACTAGATTACTCCCATGGGGATGTGACACACCCTTTTAATTAAATCAGTATGTGACTCCACCCATTCAAGGTGGATCTTGCTTAGTTTACTGATCTAATCAAGTAATTAGATGTCTCTCCCTTTAAAAGGAGAAGTGAAGGCCCACAGATGATTAGAGAGGAAACCACTGGCATCAGAGGCTGGAAATAATGGAACCAGGAACAAGGACTAGCATATGCCAGCTACATGCCTTCCCAAGTGACAGACATCAGCCTCTCTTGAGTGAAGGTACCTTTCCCTGGATGCTGTAGTTTGGACATTTTTATGGCCTTAGAACTGTAAATCTGTAACTTAATAAGTTCCCTTTTTAAAAAGCCACTCCGCTTCTGGTATATTGCATTCCAGCCACATTTAGCAAAGTAAAACAGACTCGAACAGACATCTCTCCAAAGAAGACATACAAATGGCCAGAAAAGCATATGGAAAAATGCTCAACATTATTAGCCATCAGGGAAATGCAAATTAAAACCACAAGAAACCATTTCACGGTGGTGTGATGGTGGCTCAGCAGGCAGAGTCCTCGTCTGCACTCCAGAGACCCGGATTCGATTCCCATGCAAAAAAAGACAAAAAAGAAACCATTTCATACCCATTAGGATGGTTGCTATTTAAAAAACAGGAAATAACAAGTGTTGAAGAAAATGCAGAGAAGAAGGTAACTCATTCATTACTGGTGGCAATGTAAAATGGTGCAGCTATTGTGAAAGACAGTTTAGGGTCTAAAAGCTAAGTATAGAAATATCATATGGCCTAGCAATCCCATTACTAGGAATACACCCAAAAGAATTGAAAGCAAGGACTCAAACAAATATTAGCACTGATATTCATAGCAGCATTATTCATAATTGTCAAAAGATGGAAGCAACCTAAGTGTCCATCAACTGATCAACGGATAAACAAAATGTGGTATATACATGCAATGTAATATTGTTCAGCCGTAAGAGGGAGTGAAGTCCTGATGCATGCAACGACATGGATGAAACTTGAGGACATTATGATGAGTGAAATAATCCAGACATAAAATGACAAATATTGTATGATCTCGCTGATATGAGCTAATTATAATAAGAAACTCAGAGTTAGAATCTAGAATATAGGTTACCAGACGCTGGGTTGCAAGGTATTAATAATAGAGTGGTATATGGGGGAAAAAACATAACCTCATGCAAACTATGGACTATAATTAATAGTACAATCATAATATTCTTTCATCAATTGTAACAAAGGTATGCATTAACACTAATGCAAAGTGTTAATAAGAGGGGGTGAGGGGTATTAGGGAATACTGTATTTTCTATGTGATTTTTCTGTAAGCCTACAACTTCTCTAATTAAAAAAATTAAAATAGAAAAAAAAAAAAAACTATGGAAACAGCTAGAATGCCATCAGTGCCCTAGTACCCAAACTTGACGTAGTGTCTCCCCAGGCTCACGGGCACATGGAAGGGAGACCCGGGCCACTCAAGACACTATAAAGGAAACACTACTTACCCTATCCTATCGAGTTCTGAGCCACTGGCTCATAAAGCTAGTTTGTTTTTTTTTTCCCCAATCACATAACTTAGGAAAGCTTGAAGAAAGCATTTAAATGGTTTTCCAAAGTATCCACTGTCCAAACAGAACTTCATATTAAGAAGAATTATCATATTAAGTATTTTAAGAGAGACTGATTTCTCTTTAAACAAACCTTGATGGTAGAGTGGTTATTCGTGTTTCCTTTCTCCTGGATTTGTTATCACTTTGCAGGTATCTTTGCTGTGCTGAAAAACTCAGCCTCATTAAATACCATGATTACTATGTATTCTGTACATATCCCTTGATTTGTGTCTTCACTTGGATAATGTCCTTACCAGAATGAGCCAATCAGAAATTCTGAAATCTTCAAAAGAGACTTTAGAATTGTGTTTTACTCTGTTTTTTTTTCCCACTTAGTCTTCAAAAATAACATTCTTTCCTACTTTCACAAAAATAATTTTCAAATAAAAAATTACGACTATCTTAAAAATAAAAAGAGTCACTGGGCTTTGTTCATAAATTAAACAAAATTTTTACACATTCTTCTACCAGGCCAAGCATTATGCTCAAGACTGGAGATTGGTCTTGTGTCTGATGCTCCTTTTACCTACCTTGTCAAAAGACGAGTAGAACATATGGAATAAAAATAAATAACAGGGGGAACAAATGTTAAAATAAATTTAGTTTGAAATGCTAGTGATAAATGAAAGTGAGGGGTAAGGGGTATGGTATGTATAATCGTTTTTTTTCTCTCTGTTATCGTTTTATTTCTTTTTCTGAATTGATGCAAATGTTCTAAGAAATGATGAATATGCAACTATGTGATGATATTGAGAATTACTGATTATATATGTAGAACAGAATGATATGTTAATGTTTTTGTTTGTTCTTAATTTTTTTAATTAATAAATAAATAAATTTAAAAAGAAAACACTGGAGATTGGTGATACAAAAGAAACTTAGGGACTGTGCCTGCCATGTGCCATATGGAACTTACAGTCTAGTGTGAAACAAATAATAGTCAACTGATCAAATAAATAAATGTATAACTGCAACTGCATTTAGTGATCTGAACAAAAAGTAGGAGGTACTATAACAATGTCTAGTGAGGGTGTGACCTAATGAGGGGTAATAAAGGGTAACATTTGAACTGAATTCTGAAAGAGTTAACTAGAGACCAAGTAAGGGTGTGCCTGGCAGAGCACATACAAAGGCCCTGTCATAGAGAGGGTGAGTGAGTACAAGGGACTAAGGAAGGTGAATAAGGGTGGAACAGAAGTAAGAGGGGGGGTAAAAGTGAGCTATGAAGCAGAAGAAGAAATGAGGTAAACAGAAGGGCTCTACGAGCTGTGTTGAGTTTTGTCTTTCTTAAGGGCACTGGGCAGTCACTAAAGAATCTTAAGCAACAGTGGTTGGGCAGGTTGGTATGCTCAGATTAAACTTTCTAAATGAGCAGTCTGGCTGTTGTATGGGGAGAGGACAGAGGGTGCAGAAGGGTTCAAGAAGATGACCTACAAGGTCATCACAGTAGGGTTTGATTGGTGAGATTGTGCTATTAATGGTGAGAAATGGAAAGATCAAGAGCTATTTAGAGAGCAATATTTAACAGAACTTAGTTTGGGTTCTGTTCTGTTTGGATTGGGTACACATAAATACACAGAACTTCATGAGATACATACACAGGGACCCAAAGAGATCCATGCACAGTTGTCCAGCTGCTTTGAGCCCCTCTGAGCTGTGTCCTTATCTATAAACTGGGAGTTTAGGAGATTCTGCCTGAGCACCGAGCACAGCCACAGAGGAATCCAATGGCACACAAATGAGTTATGTCCATCATTTGGAGTGTGAACTCCTTATTTACATTCTTTTTTTTTTCTTATTTACATTCTTGTATCTTGGCATTGACACATCTCACAAAATTTACAAGTTTTACCATTCATCAGTAAGTTTTCCCAAGATAAGGGATTTCAAGACCCGAGATAAGATGAAAGAAAAAAGATACCAGAAACTGGAGGGTCACATCAGGCAGGGAAACAAAAGGGGGCACTGGCCTGGGTAGGGGTGATAATATCTTTTAGCTCTCTGGCTGGACACAGGTCCAGAGGAAAGACAAAATGAGCAGTAGGTGGACCCCATCAGAATTAGGCTCTTCTTACGACTTCTAAATCTCTGTCTCTCTAACCCTGAACTCCCCCGGAGCACCAGGCCTGTGCATCCAGTGTCCTGTTGGCCTCATCCATCTCTGCTTGTATGTCTTGCAGGCACCTCATTTTCACCATGTCTGAAACAGAACTCTTCATCCTTATCCTCACATCTGCTTCTCATCTTGGGCTCTCTGTATCAGTTACCAGTCTCCGGATAGCGTGTCGTCATCCCAGACGCCTTTTTGTCACTCTCACATGCAGAAAAAAAAGAATTAGGCTCTTCTTAAATGCCTTTTCTCCTTTCAAATTTTATTATCAAATAAAAAACATGTTCATTTTAGAAAATTTTAAAATTTTCTAAAACATTAAATATCCCAAATAATCCTACCACACAGAAACTGTTAATGCTAACATTCTGACAAGTTTCCACTGATTCTTTGTATATATATGTAACACAATTGACAGAATACTATATATAGTTATTTAGAAAAGTTTAAAAACCATGATTGTTATCATTATTATTACTCAAGAAATACGTTTAGAAACTAATGAAATAAGTCAAAAATGAAATTGTGAATGTGCTGGTTTGAATCTGTGGTGGATGCCAGAAAAGCCATGTCTTTTAATCCTCATTCAGTGTTGCTGGGTGGGAGTTTTTAAATTATCCATGGACATGTGACCCACCCAATTGTGCATGGTAACTTTTAAAGAGATGATTTCCATAGAGGTGTGTCTCTACCCATTCAAGGAGGGGCTGCTTACCGGAGCCCTTTAAGAGGGAATTATTTTGGAAAGAGCTGCAGAGCCTATGCAGCCAGAAAACTTTGGAGATAAAAAAGGAAAATGCCCCCAGGGAAGCTTCATGAAACAAGAAGCCTGGAGAGAAAGCTGGCAGATGTCGTCATATTCGTCATGTGCCTTTGCAGTTGGAAGAGAAACCCTGAACGTCATCGGCCTTTTTGAACGAAGGTATCTTTCCCTGGATGCCTTAGATTGGACATCTCTATAGCCTTGCTTTAGTTGGGACATTTTCCCGGCCTTAGAACTGTAGACTTGCAACTTAACAAATTCCCCCTTTTAAAAGCCATTCTGTTTCTGGTATATCACATTCAGTGAGCTAGCAAATTAGAACAGTATTCACTGTACAAAATTCTAAAATACAGTAAAACAAGAAAAGTATCAATGATCTATGATTTACTGTCAATTTTTTTCATGCATATTTGCTTTGTTTCAATTTTCACAAAATTAAATCATTTGTAACACACACATGCTATCTTGTAATTTAATATATTTTGAATACTTTTTGTGTCATTAAGCAGTTTTGTACATATCTTTTTTTAAATACCAAACAAATGCAAACATTTGTAACTTTTGATCATTCCGTTCTACATATATAATCAGTAATTCACAATATCATCACATAGTTGCATATTCATCATCATGATCATTTCTTGGAACATTTGCTGCTATTCAGAAAAACAAATAAAAAGAAAACAGAAAAAAACGTATACATACCATACCCCCCACACCTCCCCCTCACCAATCACCAGCATTTCACTCTAAATTTATTTTAACATTTGTTCCCCCTATTATTCATCTTTATTCCAAATGTTTTACTTGTCTGTTGATAAGGTAGATAAAAGGAGCATCAAACACAAGGTTTTCACAGTCACACAATCACATTGTGAAAGCTATATCATTATACAATCATCTTCAAGAAACATGGCTACTGGAACACAGCTCTACATTTTCAGTCTGTTCCCTCCAGCCTCTCCACTACATCTTGACTAACAAGGTGATATCTATTTAATGCGTAAGTATGACCTCCAGAATAACCTCTCGACTCTGTTTCGAATTTCTCAGTCATTGACACTTTATTTTGTCTCATTTCACTCTTCCCCCTTTTGGTCGAGAATGTTTTCTCAATCCCTTGGTCCTGAGCCTCAGCTCATTCCAGGATTTCTATTCCACGTTGCCAGGAAGGTCCACATCCCTGGGAGTCATGTCCCATGTAGACAGGGGGAGGGTGGTGAGTTTGCTTGTTGTGTTGGCTGGAGAGAGAGACTACATCTGAGCAACAAAAGAGTTCTCTTGGGGGTGACTCTTAGGCCTAATTTTAAGTAGACGTGACCTATCCTTTGTGGGGTTAAGTTTCATATGAACAAACCCCAAGACTGGGAGCTCAGCCTATAGCTTTGATTGTCTGCACTGCTTGTGAGAATATCAAGAATTCAACTTGGGGAAGTTGAATTTCTTCCCGTTTTCATCATTCCCCAAAGGGGACTTTGCAAATACTTTTTTTTTTTTTTAATATTTTATTGACAAGTCTTCACACACATGCAGTCCACTCACGGTGTACAATCTGTGGCACACAGTATCATCACACAGTAGTATATTCATCACCATGATCATTTTTGAGAATATTTGCATCACTCCATGTTCTAGTTTGCTAGCTGCCAGAAAGCAACACACCAGAAATGGATTGGCTTTTAATAAAAGGGGATTTATTTTGTTAGTTCTTCAGAGGAAAGGCAGCTAACTTTCCACTGAGGTTCTTTCTTACGTGGGAAGGCACAGGATGGTCTCTGCTGGCCTTCTCTCCAGGCCCCTGGGTTCCAACAACTTTCCCCAGGGTGACTTCTCTCTGCATCTTCAAAGGCCTGGGCTGAGCTGCGAGTGCTGAGATGAGGTATGCTGAGCTACTTAGGCTGTGCTACATTGCGGTCTCTCATTTAAGCACCAGCCAATTAAGTCAAACATCCTTCATTGCAGCAGGCACACCTCCTAGCCGACTACAGATGTAAATCAGCAACAGATGAGGTTCACGCACCATTGACTCATGTCCGCAGCAACAAAACTAGGTATGCTCACCTGGCCAAGCTGACAACTGAATCTAACTACCACACTCCAAAAGAAAAAAGAAAAAAGAAAAAACTCATGCATGCCATACTTTTTATCTCTCCCTCTCATTGACCACGAATATTTCAATCTACCCAATTTATTTTACCCCTTATCCCCCCTATTATTTATTTATTATCCATATTTTTTATTCATCTGTCCATTCATCTGCTCCTGGATAAAAGGAGCATCAGATACAAGGTTTTCACAATCACACAGTCACATTGTAAAAGCTATATCGTTATACAATCTTCAAGAAACAAGGCTACTGGAACACAGCTCTACAGTTACAGGTACTTCCCTCCAGCCGCTCTAATATACCATAAACTAAAACGGGGATATCTATATAATGCATAAGAATAACTTCCAGGATAACCTGTCGACTGTGTTTGAAATCTCTCAGCCACTGAAACTTTATTTTGTCTCATTTCTCTTTTCCCCCGTTAAGTCAAGAAGGCTTTCTCAATCCCATGACGCCAGGTCCTGGCTTATCCTAGGATTTCTGTTACATGTTGTCAGGGAGATTTACACCCCTGGCAGTCATGTCCCACGTAGTGGGGAGGGCAGTGAGCTCACCTGCTGAATGGGCTTAGAGAGAGAGGCCACATCCGAGCAACAAAAGAGGTTCTCTGGGGGGTGACTCTTAGGCATAATTATCAGTAGACTTAGCTTCTCCTTTGCAGGAATAATTTTCATAGGAGCGAACCCCAAGACTGGGGCCTCGGCCTATTGATTTGGTTGTCCCTACTGCTTGCGAGAGTATCAGGAATTCTCCAAATGGGGAAGTTGAATATTTCCTCCTTCCTCCCCAGTGCCCCAAGGGGGCTTTTGATTGCAAGTTTCTGAAGTTATGTTATGCAAAGGAAAGATTAGAGTTACACTTTGACCTCAAGGATGCAAACTGGGACCAATGAGTGGAAGTTATACAAAGACAGATTTTTGATCAATATGAGACAGAAGTATCATACAATTAATGTAAGTGAAAATGACCACTGGTGGCTTTCTAAGTTTGAGAGCTCTTCATTACAGGAAGTATTCAAGTGGAGGCTCGTTGAATGTGGTCAGGAAAGAGAAGACAGTCTTATGGTATGAGAAGTGGGACTGAATTATACCCTACCCCTTCCAATTCTATGATTCCATGAATTTTATTCTGTAGAATTATTCTGTTTTTCTTTTAATGTTTTTTATTAATTTTTAAATTTTTTCAAAAAATATGACAAGAAAGAAACACAAACATTCTTAACATATGATCATTCCGTTCTACATATATAATCAGTAATTCACAATATCATCACATAGTTGCATATTCATCATCATGATCATTTCTTAGAACATTTGCATCAATTCAGAAAAAGAAATAAAAAGACAACAGAAAAAGAAATAAAACAAAAACAATAAAAAAAATTATACATATCATACCCCTTCGCTCCCTTTCATTGATCACTAGCATTTCAAACTAAATTTATTTTAACATTTGTTCCCCCTATTATTTACTTTTATTCCATATGCTGTACTCATCGATTGACAAGGTAGATAAAAGGAGCATCAGACACAAGGTTTTCACAATCACACAGTCACACTGTGAAAGCTATATCATTATACAATCATCTTCAAGAAACATGGCTACCGGAACACAGCTCTACATTTTCAGGAACTTCCCTCCAGCCTCTCCACTACATCTTGAATAACAAAGTGATATCTACTTAATGCGTAAGAATAACCTCCAAGATAACCTCCTCTCGACTCTGTTTGGAATCTCTCAGCCATTGACACTTTGTCTCATTTCACTCTTCCCCCTTTTGGTTGAGAAGATTTTCTCAATCCCTTGATGCTGAGTCTCAGCTCATTCTAGGATTTTTCTCAATCCCTTGATGCCGAGTCTCAGCTCATTCTAGGATTTCTGTCCCACTTTGCCAGGAAGGTCCACACCCCTGGGAGTCATGTCCCACACAGACAGGGGGAGGGTGGTGAGTTTGCTTGTTGTGTTGGCTGGTGAGAGAGGCCACATCTGAGTAACAAAAGAGATTCTCTTGGGGGTGACTCTTAGGCCTAATTTTAAGTAGACTTGACCTATCCTTTGTGGGGTTAAGTTTCATATGAACAAACCCCAAGACTGGGGGCTCAGCCTACAGCTTTGTTTGTCCACACTGCTTGTGAGAATATCAAGACTTCAACTTGGGGAGGTTGAATATTCCCCTGTTCTCACCATTCCCCGAAGGGGACTTTGCTAATACTTTTCCACTCACTGATCAAATCACTCTGGGATTCATTGGAGCATCACTTGACAAACCAACACAATCTCATGTCCTACCCAAGGTTCCATGTACTTATGTTGTTCAACCAACTATCTACATAAGTTATATTAGGAAATGCACTAGTCAAAATATAAATTTTGTACCAAATAAACATTTTTTGCTTTAGTCTCACACATAAGGTAAAATTTTTAAATATGAATTACCATCTATTTTCAGCACCCTACAGTAATGACATTCCTTTGTTCTTCCTCATGCAAAAACATTTTTTAAATTTGGACATTTCATCACTATCATTATATACTTTAAGCATTCCTAGATTATACCATCTCAGTCTTTATCGTCTATCTTTCTTTGTGATTTCATTTGTGCCCCCAGCCCTCCTCCCTCTATCATTCTCACATTCAGCTTCATTCAGTGTTTTAACATAATTGTATTACAGTTAGGTAGTATTGTGCTGTCCATTTCTGAGTTTTTACATTCAGTCCTGTTGCACAATCTGTATCCCTTCAGCTCCAATTACCCAATATCTTACCCTATTTCTACTTCCTGATGGTCTCTGTTACCAATGAAATTCTCCAAGTTTATTCACTAATGTCAGTTCATATCAGTGAGACCATACAGTATTTGTCCTTTTGTTTCTG